>RJWM01005476.1:0-91550 GCA_004363535.1 Dasyprocta punctata | reverse complement strand
TTATATTTCATATTATTTGAAGGGAAATATGAAACATAGAGCCTGACAAGTTTTGAGAACTAGCATGAGTTTCATATTCAGGGGATCTTTAGAATCCAGCATGTGAAAACTTCCATTCATAAGTCTGAAAAACACTTTAAATTAAAGCATTTAACTCAGGAAAGAAAGACAACTTTGAACAAAAGAGGACACATGGATATTTTATTACTTATCACATTTAGAAAGCGGTTTTCTTTTCATGAGAGCAAAATATTAGAGTTTTTTTCAATTCTTGAACTTCAGTTTCTCTCTTTCCAAGAGCATTTTAATGTATATGTTCCCAGACACCCCAGGTTCAGGATCAGTTTCATGATTTTTTAAACTTTATTCAGTTATAGAACTACATAGGATTATAATGCGCATATTACATTCAGCAAAATCAAGCAGATTTCTCCTGCAGTTTCTTGGTTTTACTTGTCTAAGACCACAGAGACCCATCGCCCCCCATGCCGCTGGCATCATTCACCACAGCAAGGGCCTTCGGATTCTACAGGCCCTTCGCAGGGCAATACTGGCGGATGTGTTAACACGCAGCACCAGGGCTGCAGCACGAAGTCCGCCTCCAATCTGACCAACAGCTTTCAAAGTGCCCCACAGCTGAGCTCTGTTCCCAACCAAGTCCTGTGAGGTGAGCCCCAGCCTGTCCTGCACCACTGCCGTCACAGTCTCACTGCCCTGCAGACCCCCCAAATGCCGCCGCCTCTCGGCTCACAGACCCTTTCCACAGGCTGAAGTCACCCTTGGCAGAAGGTGATCCACTCACAAAACTGGTTGAGCAGGTCTGCGTGACAAATTTTCCTGTGCAAAATCACCAGTTTAAAGGCAGCAGTGAAGGTAAACAGTGTTGAGAGATACCTACTTAACAAACAGCCAAAGGAGATGTACAGAGCTATTTATTATTTACTTATTTATTCATTTATTTATTTATTCATGTTCACAGGACATAATGTTTACATTCCTTGTGTGGAGTTGGCACATGTATATAATACAGCTTAATTCATTTTTCCATTCCCTTCCACACTCCCTCCATCCCATTCCCTTCCCCTCTCCCTATGCCTTCCCATTCCAGAAAGATGCACCACCCCACTTCCTATTATCTTTTATTTTGCTCTTTATGTATACACTGGGTTTCTCATATAAGAGAAACCATGTGATATTTTTTAGCTTGTGTGCCTGATTTATTTCATTTACTATTATGGTCACAAGGTGCCTCCATTTCCCTACATTTACATTTTCTCTACATTCCCTACATTTTCCCCACACATCTCGATGGCAGTGTAGTACTCCATCGTATGTAAATGTTTCATTTTCCTAATCCTTCATCTGTTGATGGACATATAGGCTGCTTCCAAGATTTAGATGCTGTGAACTGCTGCTATAAATGTGTGTATGCATGGGTCACTGTGATAGGATGTCTTTAACTCTTTCAGGAAGATACTTGGGAACAGCTGGGTCAAATGGAATTTCAACTTTTTTTCAGAAATGTTCATACTCATTTCTGCTAGCTTACAATTCTACTAACAATGTAAAAGATTCCTTTTCCCAGGCAGTTTCTTCAGTATTTGTTGTTATTTAATTTCCCTAAATTCACATAGTTTTTCTTATATGAGAAACCCATAGTAAAAATAAAGAGCAAAATAAAAAAAAGATAATAAGAAGTAGGGAGATAGAGCTTTCTCAGATGGAAAGGGATCAAGAGATGGAGCAGGGAGGAAGGGAAGGGAAAAAGGATGAAAAAAGGAATTAAGATGTGCTACACAGTGATACCAATCCACACGAGGAAGGTAATACTCTGTACTACAATTTGCATACAACAAAATAAAGAAAGGGGGTCAAGTAATGGGCAGAGAGGAAAGGAGGAAAGGGAAAAAGGATGAGAAATGTACTAAAATGTGTTATGTACAGGTGCCAACTTCTCACAAGAAATGTAAACATTATGTACTGCAAACATAGACTAACAAACTAAAATGAAATTTTAAAAAAAGAATAAATCAGACACACAAGTTTAATTGTTCCCATGGTTTGTTTTTTATGAGAAATCTGAATTATAAGTAATGAGCAAAATAAAAGAAAGCTAATAAGAAGTAAGGAGATAGATCTTTCTCAAAGGGGGAGCAAGTGGAGGGAAAGGCAATGAAAAAGGAATTAAATGCACATGTCCCAACTCCACACAATGTACATAAACCTTATGGACTGCAAACATGGACTAATAAAAAAAAATCCTGCCCCTCCCCGAAAAGAAACTGCCCCAGAGCCCAAGAAATGTGAAAATGTGAACATCACAATTCAAGCAAATGACAAAACCAAAGTGAAAGGTCACTGCACACCCATCGGAAAAACTGAAATTAGGTCTGAAAGTACCAAGTTTTAATGGGGATGCTGAGCAGTGGTAACACTCTCAGGTTTTGGATGGTAGCACACAGCAGCACGGCCTCAGTGGATACCACTCGGTGGTCACTTGTGAATCACCATAGCACTCCACAGTGCTACTCCTAGGCTGTGTCCAGTGAGAATGAAGGATAGCTACACACAAAGGTTTTGCATGAGTGATCACTGCACGCATACAGTCCCCATCTGGGAGAGTCTCAGATTACCAAGGGAAAGGAGGAATGATAATAGAGTATTATTCAGACACAACAAGGAGAAATTATTGACACAAACAAAAACATGAACACACATTAACAACTTAGTGCTGAGACACACAGTGTGTTCTTACACACTTGCAGTTCAGTGATATGAAACTTGTTGGAAAGCAAAACTTGCCCTTGATCACAGCAAAGCTCTTAGTGGTCATCCGCATCCAGAAGACTGAATTGACTGGCAAGCACACGGGAAGTTTTCTAGAGTGATTTTGGCCATCATTACATGGATGGACGCATTTGTTTGAGCGCATCAAACTTTGCATTTATACTTTATCCATTTCACTGCAGGTAATTTATATCCCCCCAAAATTTTATTTAACTGATTTTCTCGTAGCACCGTTTGCATTTTAGATTGGCAAAAACAAAAAAATTAACGAACTGAAGGAATGTACATATGAGAAAACAAACACTTCTGCACATTGCTGGCAAAGACTTGTGCATTTTCTGTGGAGGGCTATTTAGTAATATCTGTCAAATTAGTTCAGTCTTCATTTTGTTCTGCAACATGATATAGAGAGTGTCAGATAGATATATTTGTGTGGAGTTTAGAAGTACAAGAATGGTATTCACTCTTTTGTCCAGAAAATACCGGCTAGTTAAAAACAAGACCTGTTCATGAATCTTCAACCATGAAATCTGGAGAGCAAGCTCAATCCAGTTAATAGAAAATAAGATGAATTTTAAAGATATGGACATAGAAAAATTACTTTTTTTTTTCTTTTTGTTATTGGGGATCGAACTCACGATCTCGTATTTGCCAGGCAGGCACTTGTGCTGCTGAGCTAAATCCCCGGCCCAGAAATTGCTTATTATTCCATTATCTTTTTGGTTCAACTGAGTTCTGACTTTTCACAAATAATGATGGCTGACATGTACATAGTGGCTACTTGATATAGAGGGATTATGCTAGTTGATTTAAATGCAGTTCTATGAAATATTCATTTATTTTGATACCTACTTCATGGATGAGAAGTACTCTGTAAGTGATTCTATAACATGTCTAAGGAATCTCCCTGATGAAAGTGGCAGTACTTCATTTTAAGCTAAGATGTTTGTGCCTAAAGCCTAAAGTCACTGCCCATAAGGGATGACTCCTGCCACCATCTTCTTCCTAAGTGACCAGTATGCTTACTTCAGAGGAGAAAAAACAGTGCCAATGATGAGTCCACAGTTCTTGCTGTCAGGGAAAAGGTTGTTGCAAATTGTGAACTTCTAGTGAGTACGGCCACATTTTGTATCCCTAGCATTTAATATGGGAGCAAATACAATAAAGACACGTGATACATTTGGAGGAATTGTGTTCAGGACTGCATTTGTTCCCTATATTCCTGTCCCCACTTTTCCTTAAGTTGATATTGGTTAAACATATCAACTGATACTTCTAGATAAAGCCCATCTCCAAGGTTACAGACCTAATTAACTTTATTAGATTACTAAAATAATTTGACATTTGCTAAGTAGGCACATTTTATTAAAGATCTATTTTGACTGTCATTGATTTTTTTGACTCAGTAGTCATAATTTATAGTCTGTTATGACAACTTCTAAATTGAAGTGTCCCTCACAAAAGACAGTAATTTTCTGCTGTTAAGGAAGACTTAATATATTTATATACTTTCCTCCAAACTTATACTGAGGAGTTGAATACTGGCTATATTGAGAACTAACTCATAATAAACACAAGACTTGGTAACATAATGCCAAATTTAAGAGAATTTAAAAATTCCTCTTACACTGTCTACCAAATAGCTAGATCATAAGAGATGTATGAGAACTTCAGTTGCCTCACTCAAATTTGCACATTTAATCTGTAAAAAGTACTTTGTTTTTTAACTAGAAGAAAAGTAAAAATCTCAACAAAACTCTCAGTTCAGACCCAGTGAAGTAATTCATAAAAAAAAAAATCTTTGACTTAAAAAATGATGTGTTTATTTTCTAAAAAAATCACTCTTCTTCAACTTTCACTGTTTTTAATCATGTTTTAAGTGAAATTTTATATTGGTCATGCTTTTGCTAAGAGTCATCTTTCAAAGCTCATAAACATAATATTTTCAATAGCTTAGATATAAATTATATATATATATATATATATATATATATATATATATATAACAAGCTATATAAACAAGGCATCAGGAAAACTAGGCACATGGTACTTGTATAACTATTCTTTTGGGAACTGTTGGAATTCCAAGTTCTTAAGTATCCTTCACGTCCTCTCCCTTCTTTACTAACCTCTGTCCAGGAAGAAAGATAAATGCGGTGAAACTGAAACCCGAACACTTTCTCTGGGAATTCCTTTCTTACCATTTTGTGCATTTCCAGCCTGTCGTTGTCTGTCGTCTGGGCTGCCAGCTTCTCTGGGAAAGCAGGACTCTGGTCTCCTTGCCTGGATGCCATCACCACCGTTCTGTGTCACCTCTGCCCAGACTCAAGGACTTGAATTTGCACCTGAGGCCCAGCAGGCAGACTCTTCCTTGGATTCAGCTCCCTACCCAGCTACAGTCTGCCTTTCTCCCAGGCTTTTCTCTTTTCCTCTGGTCCTTACAGCTGCAGAACATGGTGGGGATTCTGGGCTCCCACAGCACTCTACATACAGGACCAGGTTTGTCCCAGTGCTGGACTTGGTTCTGTGTAGATGACTATACCTACAGTCACAGGCTTGACTCTTTTCTTGGATGCTTCGCTCGCCATTACTGACAGGGCTCTTTCCCTCTTGTCTGGGTCAGGATTATTACATTACTGTAGAAATCCTAGGAAAATATTTAACTGGAAAATGAGGAATTAAAAATAAACATTACCATAGACAAATGACCTGTTTTATTTTAGCAAATGAAGGTGGTTGAGACTTTGGGCAACAATGGTGGTGCTGAAATGAGTTATTTATTCCTTGACTGGACTGGCCAGATTCCTGACAATACTTTATGGCAGGAAAATTCATTAAGAATGAAATAAGAATGGAGAAAGAAAAGACAGCAGTGAGAGATTAGGCATCAGGAAGGAAATCTTCCACAGTATCATCTGTATTCATTACAGAGATAGTACGCTGAATCAGTATCATATCAGGCACACTTTCCATATATCAAGTGGTTGAAAACCAGAGCTGCAAAGTTACTTTCCATTTATCATCTTTTGGTTTCTAGAAAACACCAGGACTTACTCTCCTCAAGTCTGCATGTGTTTTTCATGCAGCTGTTCTGGAGGTTTTTCCCTGTTGGACATCACTGCTTTCTCTGTGTCCTCTCTCGAAGTGCTCATTGTGTGCCTCTAGCAGTCGTCCAGTGACTCAAGGCTGAGGGAGTTTGTTTCTGCTGCTTCATTAGGACGTCTCTTCCATTCACCCAGAGCATTTCTCCCTTACTTCTGAGAACAGACCCTTGAGTCTATCCTGAGTATGTATTGAGTTCCTACAGTGTTCCCTTGGTATAGCAGAGCTTAAAAACCTGCCTGTGTCCTATTGCTTTCAAGATTTGGTCTTATCTCATCTTCTCTATCTCATCTTCCCCAGACCCTTCGCAAGCCTTCCGTCTGCTGTAATTTGTCCCATGCATGTCTGTGACTGTTAGGTGTTCACACGCCACCACCTTCAGTGCTTGTCTCTCTGTCCACTGCAAGTCCTTCCCACCTGCTGCTAAAGCATAGGTGCCTCCACTCCTGAGAGGTCGCTCAGCTGCAGCACCCAGGAAGCCAGTGGACCCAGGACTCACCATCTCTGTGGTTCAAGGTCCTCAAGCTGAGTTTGGCTTCACACCATATTTCAGTGAAGTGGCAACAGGAGTGAAAGAAAGAGGATCAACTAAACTCTTAGAGGAAATTACATTCACGTAACTTGGCAACTGTTTCAAGGAGGCAGAGGAGGAAACTGAGAATGATGCACTCTCTGATTTGGGAGAATGGGTGGATCTCACTTCTCATCTGGACTGTTGTGATGACTTCCAAATCAGTCTTGCCTTCTGCTAGCCTTAGTTCTAAGTCACATATTTACGTCCCATGGTTTCATATCAACCGCAAGATGAAGTCTCTGTTCTCTGTAGCAGCAGTTTACCCACAGTCCAGTTTTCCACATAATGTCCCATTCCACAAGCTCCAGCATCCTCCGGCCAAAGTATCTGCTACACGCTCAACTCCTCTCTGTGCCTGTAAGCAGGGTACTTCCCCTGCGACGTTCTTCCCACCCTCGCTATCCAGGGAAATCCGGGTTACCTCAAGGCACAGATCAAGTGTAGGATTACAGTGCTTCTATTATTTCATCATACTTACTTGCTTATGTTTATCCATCATTAAAATGTAATGTGATTTATGTAATGATTTTTATTTTTAACGACGTCATATTTTAACTGCCTAGGCAGATGATTTTTGTGAAAATACTTACATGGAAAGCAATAAACCATTTTGATTTTACTTAGTCATTACTATTTAGTTTTTGGTGTTGTTCCAAAAAACAAACTTTAGTCAGTTTTGGGGTACACTAGTCAAATATGTTTTACTTACTTTTTTAAACATACCGTGAAATGGTACTGATTCAAATTTTTCAAAAACTTAACTGCATATTTTAATGGACCTAATGTAACAGTCAGTGTTTTAGAAGTATTGATTGCCCCATGGTACTGTATTTTGTAGGATACTGACTTGATGTGGGGAGGAGAATATCTCTGAACACGATGGGAGAAGCCTGCAATCTATGTGACCAGAAACTGAGAAATGGACCTCTCTGTGAAGCAGCGATAGGATGCATCCATAACAGGATGGATCCTTACCAGAAAGAGGTCAAAGGAAATTTGTGACCGAGAAAAAGAGACAAAGAGTCAAGAAGAGAAATGGAGGACAGCATTCCCAACGAAGATGAGTTAGAGCAGTTTGCTTCCTAGAAAGCAAACTGGAGTTTGTGCCAGGAGGTGTTTCCTGAAGTCGGGGAAGGAAACACATTTGCAGAATGGTCACCAGGCTTGTGAGTGGAGGAGGCTCAGCCGCTCGGCGGCCACACAGCTCACAAGGGGTCAAGCAGGCAGGACACTGGCTTCTTTCATTACTGATGGCAAATTGTGCTGGGTCCCCTAACTATGGATTCAACAGTGTCACAGGTTCTGTGGTTTCATAAAATTCTCTCATTCCTTGAAAAGGAATAATCCTCACTTTTCTCAGAAGAGGAGGAGAAGTTGTGGGTGACTGTCATCCTTTGCTTTGGCATTCAAAGACTCACGATAGTGTAGTCAAACGTCTGTGAGAGTCATTCCCCAGGATGTGATCAGAAAGCGTGAGTTGAGTGTTATCTGAAGTAGTGAGCTTTGAGACCAATCTTTCAAAAGATACAAGTGTTACTGAAAAGAAATGGAACAACCAAAGGCCTTGCACCCTTGTGAACGTGATAAAGGACACTTGATTGCCCATTACATTTCTTCCCCACTATTAATAAAACCAGATAGATACCATGATGTATTTTTCAGTGTAGATCTGATCCTTATTTTTTTAATTAATAATACATGGCAGCAATATCTGAGAGCTGATCTGTTATTTATATATATATCTTTCAGAGTCATTCATGCATTATATATTCAGACAGAAAATTCCTTGTATTTTTTTTTGAAGTTAATTTTCAATGGAAAACACATTAAGATGTTATCACGTGAAGAAAACAGCTGTACTAAAATTCATAATTCCTCCAGACAGGCACATGCTCTGGGTACTGATGACTGGCAGCAATTAAATGGTCCACACACTGCTTTCACAGGGGCTTATTCTTAGCATGAAGACATTTATGTAATGGCTAGAGAATGTTTTATGTGTCAGCTGAGAGCTGAGAACAAAAATTAACTCAAGGAAGAAGCGGAGATATTTTCAAAACCTTATTTCCTGCACACATTTGTGTCCTTTTGCAGTGAAGCCTGGTGAGATCATGCAAGCACCGTGCATGTGCAATGTTTGCCTGAGGCATTCTACAAAACTCCAAGTCGTTCTCGCCAGCACATACAATGTAAGACACTACACCCAGTCTTGTCAATGCAGAAAGAAAGCATCTGCCAGGCTTTTCAATAACATAATTTTCTTTTGAACATTATTATTAATTAATTCCTTAGTAAGACTGCTTTGTCACATTAGAGAAGGTAATTTAATTTGACTAAAAATATGAAACTTAAAGCTGAGCGAAGAGTTGAGAAAGGATGCTGAGAGGAGAAGAGAAAGACAGAAAGAGTAATTTAAGCAGGTACTAATTATACAACTGAAATCATCTCATTTATTCAATTTTTATTTCCATTTGGGGAAGTTACTTTGGGCAAGTTTCTTTTGTTGGCCCTCAAGGTAAATCTTTGGAAAAATGAGTCTACTTCTGTTATGGTTGGAATTTTTAAGTTCACTAAGGAAATTGAAAAGAAATTCAAGAAACTTTTAGTTCTAAGGTGGGTAATACAAAGATTTTGAGTGTCTTTTAAAATTATTATAGTTATTTCTTAAAGGTTATTAATAGTGACTTCAGAAAGTGTTACAGTAAACATTTCCATCTCCATTACAAAATTAAAAGGAAGTATTATTTAGATTGAGACATTGCCAATGAAAAAGCTCTTTTTTATTAGACTTCACAATATCAACATCACAGTTAAAATGAGGACATTCAGTTATTCACATATTTTAATAGGTTCAAATCAAATACAGCCATGCACTACACAATATTTCACTCAACAATGAATCACATATATACCAGTAATCCTGTGAGACTATGATAGAGTTGAAAAATTCCTACCACTTGGTGATATTGCAGAGATGATAACATCCAAGCAAAAGCATTATTCATGTTTGTGGTAATGTTAACATAAACAAACCTACCATGTGGATGTACTATTAGGACAGCACATACTATTATGTACAGTACATAATACTTGATAACAAGTGACACTGTTACTGGTTTATGTATTTGCTTACTCTAATTTTATAATACTTGAAAGTGTTATAGTACAGACATGCCCATCCCTGGGTCAAAATATCCAACACCCAGAACTTGAAGATGAAAAGTCTCATTTTGCTTCACAGTTTCAGTGGGCTCAGTCCAAGGTCAGTAGAAAAAGCATGAAAGAGGGAAGCTTCTCATCGCACAACAGCTGGGAAGCAGAGAGAAAAGGGAGGAGCTGAAATGAGAATCTGCCCTTCCACATTATACTCTCAGTCACCCTCCCTTTTCAACCAGGCTCCAACTCACAGAGTGAGACTTTGAGGAACATTTTAGATCTAAACCATAACAATTGTACTCCTACTTAATAAAAAAAAAAAGTTAACTGTACAATAGCCACTCGTGCATCCTTAAGGTAGGACTCCAGAAGGCATTGCTATCAGAGGAGATGACAACTGTACAACCAAAGTTGTCCCTGAAGTCTTTCCTCTGGGATCAGATGTCAGGTGGAGGAAAAAGACATTGATGTTCCTTCTTGATGTGGGGAGGCCTAGGTTCATGTATGTGCTCATGTCTTAGTGTTTCACGAAGATGTGTGTATGTGTGTGTATTCGTGCACACTGCATGTTTCCATCCTTACTCACCACACCATCTAGAGCATCCCTGCCCTGCTTACCTGCCCCAAGGTCTATGACTTCCATCGCTTTTCCCAATCTTCATAAATGCCTCTGAGGGTTTCTACACATTCAGAATCATTTTGCCTGACTTCTCACAGGGGAAGCAGAAGACAGCGGGAGTCAGCTCTCTCCACTTAGCTCTTTTGCTTGCAAAGTTATCTGCATATTGACCTGTTCTTCTTCCTGCTCCCTCCACTCCCATCTCAGAAGAGTGACTTCTACATATTCTCATTCTGGGGTTTTTTCTTTTTATCTTTGAATCCCACCAGCTAACTACCACATCTGAGGCCGGATGCCACCACTGATCAAGAGATTTCTCCATTTTACCTCCTTGGTTGTATTTCTTGTGAAATTTTTTTCTAATGTCATTTATAATGAGAGAATCTCTAATGATATTCTTCTCTATTTCTGAGCTTGATCATTCATGTTTGTCAGTTTTTTCTTCTCATGCTAGAAATCGATCAACTTTATTTTTTAGAAAAAAAATTAACTTTTAGTTTGGAGAAGTTTCAGTTTTTAGTTTTGTTTTTGCTTTACTTGATTTCTGCTAATTTGTTAATTTATTAATAACAAATTTATTAATTTTCTATTCTTGCTTCTTGAAGTGTGTACTTTTTTTCTTTCATTCTAGTGGAAATTTTAACCTTCCCAAATCACTTTCTTTTCATTCTGCGTCTTGTATCTAAATCACTTTCCAAATCACTTTTCTTTTTTATCCTGGTGGAATGATTCGCCTGTTCAAATTACTATTTATACATCTCTTGTATACATTTCATAATTTGTTTAATGTGTTTCAATATTTCATTATAAATAAGTGAGGTTAAACAACTTACTCTTCTGATACTCAGAAAGATTTCACTACTTTTATTTTATTATTTAATGCTAGACTTTCTGTTTGCATAACTTTTAAAAATCTTTCACTCTATAGACAATTTGCATTGTTTCTTCTAAAAATAGGAAAATTTATGTTTTCATAAGTTTACAGAACACATTTACAGTCTGTGTGTGTAGCCTGTACTCCCTCTGGACTACAAGGACAAAATCTCCATGCCTCCTTCTCTCTTTCATCTTTCTTCCCAATCTACCAAATTGAATTTATTGTATTTTTCCTCTTTTAATATTCGTGCTATTAGTTGCACATTTTCAACCAACAATAAGTTATATTATTTAACTTCTAGGCACTATAAGTTAAGAAATCATTGCAAGTGCACTCATACACACATATACATACACACCCTTACAAATACAATGCAATAATTGCCTTGGCCACATCTGCTTTGCATTCACTTTGCATGTTCACTTCAATGATAAGCACGTTGCTCTTGGTCTGTGGAACTCATGTGATCTGCTGGCAAAGTCTGGCTTCTGGCAGTGCCAGGGAACTAATATTCCTTAGCCAATGCTGAAAATAAGGTTATCTTGGTTTTAGTCATAGACCTGCAGTAAATAATGTCAGTGCTCACTGCTTTAAAACTTTAATTTCTCTCTTGTTTGATACAGTTCATCTATAACTACTGTCTTCAAAAAGTTTTCACTGGAATAACAGTACCTAAGTTCTCTTATTTTGAAAAATATTTGTTTCATTTAGGTAGAAGAAGAGACAGCTTTGCTGCGTGTGGCGTTCTTGGGTCGCTGCTAAATACATAGCTCCATCATTTTCCTAGGTTTAATACTGCAAAGGAGGGAGGCTGAGGTAGGAGGAGCGTTGTGAGTTTGAGGCCAGCTTGGGCTACAATGCGAGTGCAAGACCGGCCTGAGCTACACAGTGTGACCCTGCCTCAAAAAAACCAGGGCTGGGAGTTTGGCTCAGCAGCTTACGCGCCTGTGTGACAGGCACAAGGTTGTGAGTTCAATTCCCAGTGCCGCAAAACGGGAAAAACAAAAAAGTACTGCAAAGGAGGAGTGCATGGGCATCTTTGTAACTTCCATCCTTTTATGTATATTAATCTTTAAAGTAATATTATTTTGTACTCAAGGAGAAAAATTTTATTATAATATGGTTAATTTTGTTTATTCTAAGACATGACATGCCATTTGAGCATGTAGCTCTACAACGCTTTGCAAACTGAAATATTTTCTTAACCAGAATTTAAAATATTTTCTATACTTTGTTTTTATCCCTCTGGAACTCCACTTACATCTCTATTTGGGCATTGTTATCCGGCTCTCCTAGATAATTGCTTACCGTTATGACTCAACTCTTTGTTTCCATGCTGCTCACCTTGCTTTTCTTATTCCTGCCCTCTATGGTCCTTACAGGTTTTCAGAAGTTTCTATTTTGCTATATTGCTTCCAATTTTAATTTTACATCTCTTATGGTTAGTTTTTCTCCTCTTACCTTTTTCCATAACATAAAATCCTACATTTTGAAAGTTTAGATTTTAAAAAAACATTAGAAATACATGTAAGTTTTCTTAATGAACAAGAGATGCTGCAAATTTAATTCAGATAGCTTCAATTCCAGGATAAAATAGTTATCTTCCTTATAACTTAATATCTTTTTCCTCAGATTTTTTTTATCACGCTTTGTACTCTTAATACATAGGGGAGATTGCTATGTTATGGTTCTAGAATTTAATGGCTTTAATTTTCTTTAATTTTCATTTTTTCAAACTAATATTTTTCTGATTTTTTCGTCATCTGTCTTACTTTCTGTTTCTTTTCTCTATCTTTATTTTTCCTAGTAGTTTTACATGTAGTCACGTTTATATGAAGTGGCTTTTCTTGATTACACATTTGAGAAATTTCACTTGAGCAAGTTAATGATCATTTCCTAATGGTGTAGAATCAACCTTTGTTTCTCTTAATTCTATATTTGAGATATTTAGGAAGAACTTTTCATTATTATAAACATTTTTTTCTCCTATTTGCCATGGAGGAGGCTATATATTTCTTAATATTTTCTCTAAATAACACTTTGTTGGAATGTGTGTCCTCAGGTTTTCAAATGTACTCATGCAAGGAGTACATTTATTCACCCAATGTTCCTACATACTATGTAGGTTGCTGCACAGAGCACTTGTATATTCAGAACACAATTTTACTGTGAAACGGCTTGTGGTTCTTTGATGACCAATTGCTACAAATACTTTCCCTCTACCTTTTCTTTTCTTTCAAAAAACTTATACCAATATGTGATTTCAGGTTTTACTTAAACATTATTTATTTGAAGCTGTGTTTTGCCTGTTTCTCAATAGAAGAGACTTGTTCCCCATCTACACATGTTAGAAACACAAGTGAATTTCATAATAAAGAAGAATTTCACTGATCACAGATATCTTTTATCCTAGAACAAATCTATTTTTCTATAAGAGCATGTAGGATTTAGTTTTTAGTATGTGGTCTGCATTCTCTTATGAGGGTAGTGGAGGGTTGATGATGCTTTTGGGCCCTGGGGACGCTGGGGAGATCCTTCCTCCTCAGGACTTAGCTGAGGGAAACCAAAACCCCATGTGTTACTGCTTGCCCCAAACTTTGCTGGAGCTAGCCAGGATTTATTCTGGGCATCTGGACTATTCTGTGCTCTAGAATAAAACTTCATTTTTCTCCTTAGACCCAAATTTTAATGTAGTTATTCAACACTCCACATCTATGTCAGATGCAGTTCTAAAATAGTGCTGGGAAAAAAAGGGAAGAGAAAGAGAGATTTAAAATATACAGACAAAATCTTTGCCTTCGTAGAGCTAACATTAGAACATGGGATACTGACAATAACCAGATTCCCAGGCAAGTACGTGGGCAAATAGATATTGATTAGTGTCATAATAATAAAGTGTAGTCACTGATGAATGTGGCTCCTTCATGCCCCACAATGTACAGATACACGCATGTCTGAAGAGCACTTTGGGCTAGAAGGGGACATGTTTGAGATTCGGCAATGACAGGCTCACTGTCTTCACACCGTTACAGGTTGGGGACATATCTTGGTCCACTCTGTGCTGCTGTAACAAAACACAGACTGGTCACTTACAATGAGCAGAAAGGTACTACCTCACAGTCATGGAGGCTGGGGTCCAGAATCGAGAGCCAGCACCTAGTGAGGGCCTACTCCATGTGTCACGACACAGTGGAATGTGTCACCTAGAGTGACTCATTATTCTTAAGAAACCCATAATGGCTTTAGTTCATTCCTGGGGGCCCCATGACACAATCACCTGTGAAAGTTTCCAGCTCTCCATGCTGTAGTCTTGGGGATTGTGTTTCCAGCCTGTGAAGTCTGGGGGCACATTCAAACCACAATAAGGTGCAAGACATTCTGGCCCTCAATGGCCAGGCTCATCAGTGTAGCACAGGCCTCATGTTGCTGCAGGGTTGTACACTGCGAACTTGTCCTTCCCAGTGTAGTGGAATGAGCCCTGCTACAGAGGATGACAGGGTGCAGACTGGACGACCTTAGCTAGAATAGAAAAAAGAACCTTCTGCAGAGGTGACATTGGATGTGACTGCTCAGGAAATGGAGACTTGCAAAGATCAAAGGGTAGAGCCTAGCCAGCAGGTGCAGAGGCCACAGCTGGGGAAAGATCTGTCCATGAGAGATGTGGAAGGAAGCTGGTGTGGTCAGTGTCAGGAGGGAGGCAAAGACCAAATAGTACAACCTAGCCAGCAGGACAGAGGCCACAGCTGGGGCAAGATGGGTCCATGTGAGGTGTGGAAGGAAGCTGGTGTGGCTAGAGTGTCAGGAGGCAGGCACAGTGCGTAGAAAGTTCAGACTTGAGGGACGTGCACAACTCACTGTAGAGGAGCTCATAGCCTGCAGAAGGACACTAGGTTTTACTTCCAGTATGCATAGGCCATTAGAGTTTGCATCTTTTTGCTTTGCTTTATTTTAAGCAAGGCAGTGACAGAATTAGTTTACGTATAGCTTCTGTGTGGAGAAATAACTGTTAGGTCAAGGATGGAGGCAGGAAAAACTGTGCAAAGTTTATATAATGACCCAGGTTGGTGCTTACATGATGGCGATGCAGATACATACGGGACATGCACAGCCTTCACAATACCTGCAAGCATAGAGGAAGCATTTCCGTATTTTTCGTATCCATTTTCAGAACAATGATTGTACTCAGGATGCTCTGAAATTTTTCACCTGCAGAATTCTCTAGAAATTGAAGGAAAGATCACTGGAAAGATTATCAGAAAATCTAATATGCAATGAAAATTAATCTTTCTGTGTGTTTTCAGCATTGTCAGGCATGTACACTGGATCTTGGGGCAGTGATAGCAGGTTTGCTGATGTGTGTGATGTGAGAGAAAGAATCAGCAAGACTCAGGGTTCATCCAAGGCAGCAATTTTCATGTTCATATTCCTAAGTAGGAGAATCTGAATGAGAAAACAGGTTTCTTAGGGGACGGTACAAGGTTCTTTTTGAGCAAGATGATAGGGAGACACAATAAAAGAGCAGCTTCTTTGAGTGGCTTTCATACACAGGGGAGACCCAAAACTAGTAAACACATATTCTTACCCATAAATTTATTAAAATCCAAAAATGCTACACAAAGAAAAAGAACATATAAACTTTGTGAAAAATATAGAAATATTTAAATGTCAAATATGTTGTTCAAAAAAAAGGAAATAGAAGAGAAAGGCTATTTTCATGCTGGGCTGGGTGATATAGTAAACCTCTCTTTTGGTAATGGCTGGTCCTTCAGCTCAAATATTGGTCACTAGCTTTCCATGGGGTGCTCATGTGGCCCCCTGGAAACCTTTGTGTGGTCTCCCAGTGACACAGCTCCTGGTGAGGGAAATCTGACTTTCCCCTGAGCTCTTACACAAGCACCTGACCTTCTGCTCCAGGGGACCCACTCCATGTCTCTTATTACAGGGCTCCATCACCTGCACACAGCCTTCCTGAGGGTATTAAACAATGGTTCCAGCTCCACACAGACCCACTGGTAAACCAGGCTCACCATGCTTATCACTGGGTGTTCCATAGGTCCACCATTTCCTGAGGCCAATCAGATATGTGGTCCCATTCTACTGCCCACATTCTCCTACTCAGGAGTCTGTCCTTAACCATGGCAGCTGTGGATAATAATGCAACAAAAACTGAACTCACTAAACTCCCTGCAAAGGTGGACTCAGATATCTTCATTACCCCAGTCAACCTTTTAACTGAACAAGGAGTATGCATCATGGCCAGCTCTTCCTGCTGCATGTACACCAGGAACAGCAAGGTATGAATACCAACACTTAACATCAGTGTATTGATACTAACACTCAAAACCAAGGTGTCAATATTTACAAACACCTAACACTAAGGTACAAAGGCCACAAAAATGAAAAAAAAAACAGTCAAGATACCTATTCTCAAAAACTTAAATTTATCAGTTTCTTTATTTTATAGTAAAAAAAATTATGTATGGCACTTTTATTTGGTTTCTACCTGAAATCAAATGTGTTAAAATTTTGTAATGATTGTGTATGCCTATAAGTGCTAAATCATTGGAATATAAAGTGAATGATATCTATTTTTATGGTTTTACTTTGCTGTTATCTGTAGTCACATTTCCACTATTTTTACCTTCTTCTTCTCCATTATTCTGCTTCCTTGGTCAAGAAAATTTTACTGAGAGGAATTTTTACTAAACCTTATTTTGCTAATGGAAGTGTAATTTTCCTATACCTAATGAAGAATTCTCATACTCCTAATGGTAAGCAACTGCTTTAAAAAATTCACACAAAATTACCTTGCTTCAGAATAATCAATAAATGAGGTCTGTGCATATGCATATCTATAAGATCTTTCTCACTTTATGTCTCAGTTCCCTGTATTTTAAATTAGCCCTAGTAATTAGATACCAGTTAGCAATAACCATTTACATATTTTCTGTGCCTGCATTTTCCACAAGTCTTTATAAAACTATTAACTATTGCATAAAGAAACTGCCTCAACTTTTAGCAGCTTAAAATGCATCCATCTCACTGTTCTCTACTCTGAGCTGGGCTCAGCTGGGTGGTTCTATATTTTTTTATGTGCATGAATTTTTATTTTTTAACTTTTTTAATTTTAAACAAAAGAAAAGTACAAAACCAAAGCAAAACAATTTCATAACTAGCCAATAGGAGAGTAACAATAATCAGCACATTGCATATTGTTATATTCACAAAAATTGTTTAGGATAAAAGATAAAGACATAAAACATTGTCCAGAAAATTAGTAGCACAAATCTTTTGCCTCAGTGAATCAAGAGAAACCTGCTATATGACTATCTTTTTTGTTATGATTGTTCTATTATTTTCAAATAAACATTTCGCATTAAAAATGAAATCTGAAGATGACCCTGTGAAAACTACTTTTCACTCAAAATTCTTTTTCTTTAACTGTCTTAACTGATTTTTATATGCATAGATTTTCTTTCAGTTCATCACACAAGTGCAATAATGCGATGGTTACATATGTGAGACTTATTTAGTTCACTGAGAAGTATGTTTTCAATACTCATCCATATAAGAGTGAGTAGTATTCTATTATATAGAAATACCACATCTTTTTTATTCTTTCCTCAGTCTAGGGACATTTAGGTTGTTTCCAAGATCTACCTATTATGAACTGGGCAGCTATAATCATTAGATGCACATACATCGCTGTGGTAGGATGCTTTTAATTCTTTCGGGAAGATACCCTGGAGGGCAATAGCTGGGTCAAATGGAACCTCCAATCCTAGTTTTTGAGGAATCTCCACACTGACTTCCACAGTGGTTGCAGCAGCCTGCATTCCCACCAACAGTGGAGAAGGGTTCCTTTTTGCCCACAGCCCCTCTAGCATTTGTTATTGGTTGACTGCTTAATACTAGCCATTCGTTCTGGGGTGAGGTGGAATCTCAGTGTTACTTTCATTTGCATCTCTCCGATGGCCAGTGCTGTTGAACATTTTTTCATGTATTTATTTGCTGTTTGTACTTCTTCATCTGAGAAGTATGTGTTCATCTCAGATGCCCATTTTTGGATTGGGTCTTTAAATCTTGGAGGACTGATTTTTTTAAGTTCTTTATACATTTTTGATATTAATCCTTTATCTGAGGGACAGCTGGCAAACATTTTCTCCCACATTGTGGGTAGTCTCTTCACACTGTTGGTGGTTTCTCTTGCTGTGCAAAAGCTTTTCAGTAGGATGAGATCCCATTTGTTGATTCTTTGCAATAATTCCTGTGCAGTCTGGCTTTTATTCATAAAGTCTTTGCCTACACCAATGTCTTCAAGAGTTTTACCTACTCTATTTTCCAGCAGATTTAATGTTTCTATTTGAACATGCCAAATGCCTTCTTCACATACAAGCTTCATCTCTCAGTTGTGTTGGATGGAGCAAGTGGAGATTAAATAGACTTTTGTTTCAATCCACAGGTTTTGGATAGTGGCGCCTCCTTGAATAGTGGATCCAGCTCCCAACAGGGAGCGCTACGAGTCATAATTCCAATGCTCAAGGCTTTATCAAGCTCTACTCCTGTTTATGTTCTTTTGGTCAGAGTTAACCATGAATGCATTTTCTTATCTTCCCCCATAACCCAGTATACAATGATAAGACAGGAGCAAGATAATTTAAATTAATTCTTGTCTTGCGCCTAGCAGTTATGAGTTCATAGCAAGTCTGGAATCCAGCTGGACAAATGTATTTATTTCTGAGATTTAAAGGTCACAGTCAATTAACTTTTAACTGGATTTACACTGAACATCATTGACTCACATATACAAACCACAAGCTGCTAATATCCTGTGCTTGTTACACATAATAATTTACAGTAAATGTTTAAAGGAAAATCCATTTCCATATCTGAGCAAGAAATCCCCTTTAGCACTAATGAACACATTTGATGTTCAAATTAGGATTAATCTACATTGTGTGCATACTCAATGCAATTCTCATGAATTTATTCAGCTTATAAGGTCTGTGCAAATAGTTGTAGGACAATTGGGACATTGAGTTGAGGAATCACTACCATGAAAACTTGATGAGATGAAGTAAGGTTCTTTTGTTGTGGGGATCTTTTTAGTCTATTGTTCCAAATCTTTAAAATATCTCAAGTTTTAAAAACACTTGTATTTAATAAAGTTTGAGCATCTATAGATTGACCAGTGCCTTTGTTAACTGTCTGGCTCTCTTGCCCCAGAACTGTGTATTCCATTAAGTCTCCAGCTCAGACTTCTCCAACTGTCACACCAACCTTGCTGCCAACTTTCTTTGCCACGTCTATTTTGCTTTCATTGTTGCCAGATGAGCTGGGCTGATTCCTTTTTCCTTTTGGTACTAGGAATCAAACTCACGACCTTGCACTTGCCAGACAGGCACTTGCGCTGCTGAGCTAATCCCTGGCAAGCTGGGCTGGTTCTTTCTAGCTGTTATCTTCCCCTTTGATATCTGGGATCCTGATGATGGCCTACAGAAGACAGCTACTTCTAAGCTGGTGTCCTTTCTATAAGGTATTGTTTATCACTTTGATACACAGAGAACTTTATGCCTCCCCATAAAACACAGTACTCTCACGTGTTTGGGTCTTCTGCAATGCATTCTCTCTGGTAGGCCTGGCTATACTTCTCTCCTTGCTTTACTGGTGGTCACAGAGGTTTTACTGTATGCAGCAAACATTTCAGTCATCCTCAGCTTCCCTGTGCAGCAGGGGAGTGCATTAGCACCGTCTTCATCTCCCAGGATGATGTCTGAATGTCAAGTCTCATACCACAGGCAGGTGACCTCCTCTGATAAAACTCCTGTTACTGACTCTCAGATGCACTAAACTTGATCTTTCTCCTTCAAGGTCCAGTCTCATGTGTATTCTTCCTAATTATGTGGGACCATGTTGAGTTAGTCTGCCTGCTTTCTTCGACACATAGACCTTTTTGTTTCATTTCTTTTTTTGTTTCTGGAGTTCCAACTGTTCCTTTACTTGGTTCTGTTACAGCTGAACCCCAATATTAATGTGGTGGGAAAAAGGAGAGAAGGAGATAGATGTGTGGGGAAAAGCGTAACTTGTTTCTCAGACACAAACTTGTGCACTGCTGTCAGTTAGGAAGGATGTGCCAGTGCTTGGCATGAAGACGTGTTCTTTAGGCACAGAGAACTGAGAGTTAGGTGGGAGTAAAAGCTTTCAAGTGCATAGACCCAGCGACTGACCTAGGTATCGCCATCCCAACTTCCAGGTTTCATTACACATTTGGAGGTCAGTCGTTCCAGGGCTCCAATGGATTTGTTAAGGTTAAGAATTTGCACTTCTGCAGAGGTCCAGTACCCATACAGTTAAATCTTAGCCCTGAGACTTGGCCTTCGCTGTAAGAAACGACTCTTTACTTCTCACGTACTGCCGAGGAGGCCCTCGGTCTTTCACAATCTGTTTCGCATTTGTGGTTAAGCAATTTACTTTCTTCCTCCACTGTACCCATGACCCTCACCACGACCATCCAGTTCCACACTCCTTCTTCTTGCTGTTTCTCACGTCTCTCATGTATCTGAGCAATTATACGCAGCAACTTGCTCCTTTCCCCTGGCACCCCCCCTCTTTCAGCACAGGAAAAACTCTCACCAGTTTTCCTGAGGCCTCCCCCATGTCAGGTCTTCAGTAGTGTGCTGGGGGCCATGTGGCTGTGGTGGGATCTGACTCAGTTTACCACAGAGGATTCTGTCTAGGACTCTCCTGGTACCAAGAGGACAGGTTCTCCAGGAAATGGATTCTGCTTTTCACAGGAAGTTGGTTGAGAAATAGTCTCGGGGCAACAGATATGAGGGGTAGAAGAAGTGGGGCTGGGCAAAGACAGAAGTTGAACCAAGAAACAGAAGTTGACCCAACCAAGAAGTTGACCCACTTTACTCAGAAGGCTCCCAATGACATCTAATTGGCGCTTCTCTTTTTGAGCTTAAACAATTTTACTTTTTAATCTTTTTTTTTTTTTGCAACTTTGCTTAGGATTTATCGCCATGTGTACTAAATTGCCATTATTTTTTCATATCTGTCTTCTTTCTCAGACTGAACATTTCTTGATACCTAGGAGTTTCCTTGTTCAACTTTTTGTTTCCAACAGTTCTTGGAGTAATTAATTGAACGAGCATTTATTACTTTTTACATATGAAGCACTCATTCTTCACCTAGCATAAGGATGACTTGGGGATAGAAAAATGAATGCAATTCCTTAAGGGCCTTGCACTTTTTTATGTGGATACCGTACATGAGTAAGAGTAAAGCATACATGGTGCTGTGATGGAAATGAAAGTATAGGGGACAGGAAGTGTCCACCAGTCTGACAGGGCTCCACACTGTGCTATGGTTGGGACCAGGGGGCAGACAAGTGCCCACAGAACTTACCCACCATGCATGTGTGGGAGGAACTGGGATGCAATTGTGCATAGGTAAAGTGTGATGAGCACTGCTCACTGATGCCGGATAGCTCTGTCTTCCTCCTTTAAGGTGCTACTGCATTGCTGATCCAAAAATTAGTGACTGGAAGGAAAACTTGCAATCTATCACTTACTATGAACCAGTCTATTTACTAAGCATGCAGAAGAGAGAAACTAGAGAACCATAGTCAGCTCCTGTCCACTCTACTTCAGAGTTTAATGGAAGAGAACTAAAGAAGTTTGTCACTGGTTAATAACAGCATGATAATAAAAATTACGTTAAATATTGAAAAATATAGGATCATAAAATGCTCTATACTAGAACACCTTTGCTGATCTATTATATTGATGTGTGTGTGTGGTGTTTAGTGTAGGTCAGAATTCACTTGTACAAATAGCTTCAATGTGCCAAGAGATGCTTGGCTTTTCCTGAGTTAGAGACTAGTTTAGAAACAAACTTTAATTAGTTTAAATTTTTCTGTAGTGTATAGGGTATAGTGTATAGGGAGTGTTTTCCTCATTCAAGTGTCAGGCTAACCTCCCTTTCCTCGGCACTAATTTGTTAAAAATTGTGCCTTTTATAATATATTATTACTCTCTATTACAATATTGGGATATCTGTTATGATTACTTTATTATAATTACTTATTTGTAAAAGCAATAATTGTTGAAGATCCCAAGGAAAGAAATCACAGCACGCAGTAGACACTCAATATATAATTACAGAAAGAGTACCTAATACTTTGGTAAAACTGTCATGAATGTTCACTAATTTTAAATTATTTAGTGCAGTTTCCTGACATGTATTCACTGCATCTGTGAAACAAGATTTATTTACTAAGTAGAGTTTTATTCATTGTGTCTGCTCATTATTATGCTACCATCACTTTATGCATTATATATTTTGGCATGTGAAATGTGGATCCTTTTATATTAGAATATTCTACGCACAGAACATAGTATTCACAGTGAAAAATTAATTTGCTTACTGATTTTTAATTTCTAACTTTATTTTCTATTACTTTTTAACATTGCTTTTCATCCTTTCCCAGATTTTTTAAGTAGGAAATAAATATAGAAAAATTTGTACAAAATATTTTTCAGACAATTTCCAATGGTCTTCACAGTTACCTGCATCTCCTACACTCCTCGATAGGACTTTCCCAAGTGTCCCCCACTCACATCTGTAGCTGCTAGACAGATGCACTGAGCCTTTCCTTCCCTGCTCCAAGCTGTCTACGGCAGGTGGGTATTCCTGTGACACAGATTTGCATTTTTGCTTGAATATTTGACCTAGGCCAGTGGTGGTGAGCTTACGGCACGTGTGTTATGGTTTTTCTTTTAAGACAAAGATGTTGATGTATGAGTTGTTTTTTTTTTTTTTTCTAAACTAAAACCTCAGTATTCAGGTTTGATTGCAGTGATGGTGCTTTGTCACAAATAAATGGGCTTGAGGTTAGTTTGGACACTTGGTCTCTAAAAGGTTTGCCATCACTGGTCTAGACTCAAATAAATCACCCTAAATGATGTCTCTCTTTTCTCCAAAACACACATGCTGTCTTGGCATCAGAGATCTTCTGGAAGGCACACATCTCATGGTCATCACAATCATGGCCTGAGATTTCACTCAGTACCCTCACAAACCCAGGTCCCCGAACCCCATGCAAAGGCTTGTGACAGAGGTAGAACCCGAGCCACTGAGAACCTGCTAGGTTTGGATGAGGCCTGAGTTGTCCTTGGGCTCCAGCCTGGAGGCGTTAAGAGGTAGTGTGACTCTTCCTGGCCTGCTGGGAGTCCCTGAATCCTTGCACGCATGCCCTCAGAGAGATCACTGGCACCTTGGCCACAGTTCATTCCCAGTCTGTGCGCTGGCCTCCGCCTCACTATATGACCTTTCTTACACGTACTCCAGTCGTGACACCACCTACTGCCACCACTGCGAGGCTTCCCAGCACTGACCAGAATCGGCACTGTGCTGGTTTGGAATTGCAGCCTCTAAGACTGGGCCACTGCTGGGCATCAATCCCTGTTCTTTATAAGGCAACACTCTCATGCATTTCACTGCAACAGTGGAAACCTGGCCTCAGAGCATACCTGTTCTGAAATCTCGCAGGTGGCTCCTGAGGAGAGCGTGTCCATCCAGGTGTCCTCTCAAAGGGCAAGGGTTGCTACACAGCTGGGCCCACCGAGGGTGGATGGACGCTAAGGAGCCATAATGAGAACAAAAGGAGCATCCAGGAAACCTGCAGGAAATGTCTCATGTTGCAAGCATTTCTGCTATTTGCTTTTGGAAACTGAAAACTCAATTTCTTTGTGACAGTTTTCTCCATAAAAATGCCACATCTTGCCCTTCTTACTCTTTGGAAAAAAGCCCATGCTGCTAATTGCTTTTCCTTCTCTGACTGTGTGTGGCTTGAGCACTGACTGCGAGGACTTGTCCTCTCCAGATCACAGTGCAAAATGCTCTGGACTTCGGAGCTACCTCACTAGCTGCCAGTCAGTGCCTACAGTTGCTTCTCATCTCAGTGCTAGCAGGCTACACAGCGTACTATGAAAGCATACACTAGGTGTGGAAAATACCTTTCACACTCTCGTCCAACTCTTGGTCCACATTAAGGGTCACAGTTCCTGGCACTGGCCTCAACATAGTTACACCATGGACTGAAACACATTATCTTTGCTTTTCTTCCTGTTGAAAGTTTTCTCCGACCACTTCCTATTATTGTCTTCGGGTTCTAAGTATTCTTATGCTTCTTTATTCTGAATTATTTATAATGGGATCTGCCCCACAATCCCATTACTTGCACAAATATTTTTGACCCTTCTAATGTCTAAATGTGCTTTTTAGTACAGTGGAACCATTTGGTGTTATTTTATCCTATATAATTTCTGGCAAGATTCAGAGAGAATGGCTAGAGGTAGAGTTTCATGGATGCAGGGACTGTATTGCTCATCACTGCATGTCCCATGCCGGGACTGTGTCTTGCATATGCTAGGGACTTACTAAACTCTTTTAGAATTAATAAAAATGAGGCATTTTTATCAATATTATAGAGAAGTAACACTAACAGGTTCCGATACTGCAGCGAATTAGGTGCTAAGGAAGACTTTATCTTACACTGGGTGTGGAGTGAGGCTGAAATTCACCAAATTAGCAATCATGGGATAAAAATGAAAGCAAATTACCATACTTCATGAACAAAGTCAAAATAACCAAAAGGAGAAATGAAGAATTTTGCATTTCCTGACAATCAAATGTTTTATAGCCTTTGGGTTAAAACTCTGATCAAGCAAGCTGCTTTCCAGCACCCAGTTTCGCATTGCACAGGCCGGGTGTGGGTGGAGGGTGGGACCCCGGAGTGCACCACAGTGAAAGCAGAAACTCAGTCACTCCACAACCCGTCCGAGCCTCACTGCAAGGGGGAAGACAGCACAGCTCCTGGCTCCCTGGGGAACGGCTCATGCACAAGGGAAGCAGCACCGCAGGAGGGGTGTCAAGGACCTGCCCCAAACACCAAGGAAGAGACGGCATCCCACAGGGGCTTAGGAAACCAGTGGTAAAGGGAATTCAATATTCTTCAATATATGTTTCGTTAGAAAAATGTAGAAAGATTTCCTCAAAAGTGAATCTCCCTAAACACTCAATTTATCATTGTAAGTATTTGGGCTTCTCATTGCTGCTATAACAAATTATAACTTAATAGCTCAAAACAACACAAGTTTATCATCTTACAATCCTGGAAATCAGAAGTCCAAAGTCAGTCTTGCTGGGCTCAACTCAAGGCATCAGGAGGATGAGTTCCCATTTCTTTCTCTTCCTCCGCTTCCCAAGCCCGCCTGTGTGCAGTGGCTTGCCCGCCCCCTCCACACCCAATTCCTCTGGGCCTCTCACTCCGCTTTTCTGTTTCCCCTTCTCAGTAGCCTTGTGATGGATCACACTGGACCCCTGGATAATCCAGGTTAATCTTCCTGGGCCCACCCTTAATTCTGCATTAGGGTAATATGCACACAGGCTCAGGGTATTAGGGTGAGGACATCAGTTTGTACTACACAATTCAGTTAAATACATGGAAAGAGAAGAAAATGAAGGAAGCTTCTAAGTAATGACAAAAAATGTCTCATTTCTGGGAAATTTCTTCAGACCTTCCTGCTAGCTGGTCAAGTTTTGAGCTAGTAAATAAGAAATACAACAACACCCTAGTGGCATAATATGATTTGGTGTCTAAAATTCTAGCCAAGTTCATTAAGAAGAAAATTCTCCATCTATAAATGGTCATGGAGATGCAAGCTATTTCATTTAAAGCTTTTGTGGATAAGGAGGGGAAGAGGGGTTGAAGGGAGGGTAAGAGATTGGGGGAAAAATCAAGATATATCATGTACGGGTACAAATTCCCTGTGATGCATATGATCATTTTATAGACCTAAAATGTGCCAATAAAAATCATTTTCTTTAAAAAAAAAAAAAGGTTGTTGTTTTAGGAAAGAATCTATTTTGTTTTAAATGCATCTCGAATCTAAAAACAGAATCAAGCCAATAGCTTGAGCTAAAGCATCCAGGCTGCAGAGGGCACAGGACTGGCGCAGCGGCTGCTACTTTAGCTGTCCAATCACGGGACACACAGCCAGCAGGAGGCTCTCAGCATCTCCGCACACGAGTACAACAGGACAGAGGACATCGATACACAGCCAGATGAAGGACACCAGGGAAGGAGTCAATGGACCCCAGAGTTTGATATATTGAGAAACAAGAAACCAACTGTGGCTGGCATTTTTTTGTCATTTGGTGGCAGAGGTAAAATCAGAAGCTTGCAATCACACACTGCTGGTGGCATTCTAACTGGAAAAGCCTCTCGCTGTGAGAATTACTAAGTGCCTCTTCCCTGAGAATAAGCATGAACCAAGAGATAGCTCTGCATTTCAGACAGTATCATCTCCAGAGTGGAAGTAAAGTCAAACTCGATTCAAGATGTGCTTAACAACACTGAGGAAGAAAATGAGTACAGCCTTTCCTGCAATACATTTTTATAAATGCGTGGACAATGTTAGGATACATCTAAGACTTCGGTGACTGTATCTGTGTGTGTCTCACTGTCTACATCCTCAGTCTGAGTGCCATAATTATGATGAATTAGGATTTTTTAAGGATGTTGGTGTTTACTTCTCTAGGATCATAGCTCTGAGGGAACGTGCATGGAAACACAAAGCAGTCATTCAGCACAGTTGTCTTCCTTATCTGTGTTTCCCTTTCTCCTGTTTTAGCTACTTATGGTCAACCACAGTCTAAAAATACCAAATGGCAAGTTCCAGATATGGTATGGGGGAGAAATAGAGAGGGAGATCACATTCATGTAATTTGCTTAGAATCTGTTATAATTGTTCTATGTTGTTAGTAGTTAGTTGTTAGTCTCCTACCATGCCCAATTTATCAATTACATTTTGTCATAGGTGCATGCATAGGAATGTGATATCTCTGTAGAGTTTGGTCCTGTCCAGCATTTCCCCTGGGGGCTTTGAAACACAGCTTCCGTAGTGAAGTGGGGACCGCTGTACACACCCTGAACACAGCCTTCCTGTGATGTCTGTGTGATCTTCAGCAATGACCGTGTGACCTAGAAAGGGGATTATATTTAAGAGAGCAAGCTTTGATGTCAGCTTTAGACTGAATTCCTGCTTTTTCACTTAAAGGTTTTAAAACCCGATTTCTTTTGTATAAAGCATCATTAAAGGCACATTGGTTTTTGAGAACCAAATGACAGAACATTGTGAAAATCTTACATAGTGATTGGCACGTAGACTATTTTTCTTTAAAAGAAAGTAGCTATTAGCAGCAATAATAATAAAGCAAAGGAATAAATAAGTTAGGGGACTATCTGTTAGTGTACAACTTGGGGACAAAAATTGCGTTTTCATTTAGTATCCCAAATAAAAATAAAGCTGAAATAATTTTTAAACTTCAAGTAGAAGATTTTCTAACACAAATTCTCAATAAGTAAAGTAGTTTTTAAAAAGCAGTCTATAATTTTAGACACCATTTTGTTTTCATTTTTCCATGTACCAGAATCATACTGATACAGTAGAAATGAGTGTCTGAAAATACACTTAATTATCCCATGCATTGTAAATCTAATTTTTTGTATGTGTTATGGAAGAAGGCGTCATTATGTTTCCTAGCTGATGGAAATTTGGATGTGACCACTCCAGTTTCCTCATTTAGATGAGATGCATACGGCTCAACCCTGCTGAGAATTGCTCAGTCACTCAGAGAGAGGGAGAGCAAGGTAGCAATTGCAGCCTCCTGACCCAGGAAGACTGTCCTGCACAGGGCAGGGGCAATTTGACATCTGAGATGACACATTCCCATGTGCATAGATGGATGCCTTTGTAGATTATTGGCAAAACATAGCTGGAGTTCTTCTTTTGGTCCAAGTAACTCGTTGGAATGAATGCGCAGTAGCAAAAGTCCCCATCCAGACAGCAAGGCTCCCACGCACTGCGGTAAGAAGACTTATTATGCACAGAACTCATCCCAATTCCTTGTCTTCTCCCTAATTCCTAGCCACTCTTCCCCATCCCTCCACTTCTCAATTCCTTTCCTGCTGAGAATGATCTGTCTCCCTACTTCTCATTACATATTGCTCCTTAGTTTTACTCTGGGTTTCTCATAGAAGAGAAGCAATGTGATATTTAAGCTTGTGCATACCAACCCCACATGGGCATGTAAATATTAGGTACTGCAAATGTGTTGAGAGAGGCGGGGGGGAGAGATGGGTGGAGCAGGAGTCAGGGAAGGGAAGGGAGGTGAAAAGAGAAATGAAGATGTGTTGTGTGCGTGTATCAACTCCACACAAGGAGCGTAAGCATCGCATACAGCACATATGCACTACTTCACTAAAATAATAATAATAATAAAAAGAAAAATAGTTATTTTCCTAAGAGTTGAATTTCTGAAAATACTAATCCAAGCTATCTTTATCATACTGAACTCTCAGAGTGGACAATCATGTGCAGAAGACAACAGACTTTTCAGTGTGACATCATTTCATAAGCTAGATAAAATCTTCCCCTTTATTATTTCAAATACAGAAGATCAATTTAAAAGTATTAAGGAGGGTGCAGGAACTGCTGAATGGGAGATACCCATCTATAATACTTTTCAAATTTTGCCAGCATTTCACACATTTGTCCAATTTTCCTACATTTCCTGATGAAATTCTAATAACTCCAGTGATGAGGAACAGTTAACACTTACTTTGAAAGCTGATATTTGCATTAGTCCTTTGAAAGACTGTGTAAGTGAAATAGTTGCACACATGTCTCTAGATTTCGTTTATAATAAGGAAAGGAGCATTGCAACCACATGCTATTACCAGCCTTCAACTCAGTGTTTACAAATATCTTCTACTTCAAAAGATAATTCCATCTGTAGAGTCGCTTAAAAGAAGACTGACATTTATTTACTGGAACAGCCCCTTTGGATCTTGAAACACACACACACGCACACACATACCCCATTCTTATTTGGACAGGACTATTTAGATCCATGACTTTTTGTTTTGTTTTTTTGTTTTTTTGATTCGAGCAGGAGTGGGGAATAAGTTTTATATGATATTTAAAATCACCTGGCCTAGAAAGCCTGGGTTTTTAATCCAGGGGTGTTACAAAGACTGCAGCTTTACCTACACCCTCTCGCCAGTATTCGTCTTTGGGGAGCATGTCTACCTTCTGTCCCGGCAGGTGACAGCCCTAGAGACCGCGGTGACAGGATGGGGTGGGGGGCAGAGGGGAGGAAACCAAGGCAGCAGCTGCAGGGGCGCGCGGCCAGCGGGGCAGTTTCGCTTCCTGCGGGCGAGCTGAGTCCTTGGTCGGCACTTCCGGACCGAGGTCCCCGTGGTCCCCGCCGTCCCCAGGTCCCGAGGTCCCCAGTCTGCCGTCACACCTCGCTCACCGCCGCGATGCTACCCGCCGCGCTCCAGCCCGCGTCCCCAGGTGGGTGCCGCGCCCGGGAGTGCGGGGGGATCAGGTCCCTGGGTGGGTGCCGCGCCGCGAGGTGCTCCCTGCAGGCTTCAGGGTCCCCAGTTCTCCCCTGGAATCTGCACGGCGCCAGCCAGCTGCCCCCCGCATCTGTGACTTCTGGGGCTGGAGCTTCGCAGAACACCAGGACAGATTCCATCCTTTGTTTTCACTTTGCAATGTACTTTTAAAGTGACATGCCACTTGAAAGTTGTCGACACAGAGCAGCAGTTCACTGGTCACCTGTGGCCTGACTCACCTAGCAGATGAGATGTGACCCAGCTTAGACACCTCAGGCAGGGCAGGGCAGGGCAGGACAGGACAAGACAGGACAGGACTGGGCAGGACACGACAGGACAGGAGAGGAGAGGGCAGGGCAGGACATACAGCACAGCACACACAGCACAGGACAGGGCAGGACACACAGGACAGGTGAGGCAGCCTCCATGCCAAGGCTGAGCTGTGACCAGGTAAAAATGCACCCTGCCCTGTTGTTGACTTGCTGGTCATTTTCAAAGGTGTTTGTACTCAGTTCTTTTCAAAGTGTTTCAGATACATGTGTGAATTGGATGTGATTATGAAGTTTTCAGTTTTGAAATTCAAAAAACAACATCACTAGGATGTTAATATGACTACAGATACTCGTGGTGAGAAATGCAAAAAGAAAATATATTCTGAATGAAATTCCCTTTATTTTCCGAACAGAATTAAATTTCTCATAGCTTTCTAGTATCTTCATAGCTAATGTGATTTGGGCTTCAGCTGTTTCTCTTAGTGTATTTTCTTAGTAAATAAATTGAATGATTGCTTTTCTGTAACTTGTGACCCTGGAAAATGGCATAGAAGGAATGAGACCCACAGTGCTCAGTTTGTCAGCGTTTTAAACTCTAGCCGTGGCAGTCGGACTCCGCAGCTCACCGCGCCTGCACACATGGCCTTCTCCCACCAGAAATAAGCCAGCTGCAGCCTTCTAACCCTGAGTTGGCAACCACTATAACTTCAGTTAACAACTTCTTAAACCAAACGAGTTGCAGTTTGTCTTCAACTCCTAGGTTGAGCAGTGTAGTCAGGAAACAGGTTTTATTCCACCTGACAGTCAAGGGACAGGCAGGCGGAGGCAACTGCTCTTATGATGGTTTGAGCTAACATCTCCTTGGCTCCTTCTCAGGCTGGCGTTTATCACTTGCTTCAGTTACTTCCTTATTTTGCCAAGAGTCATCGACACTACTTCTGTAATGAGCTGTCTTGTGACATCCACCCATGCCCATCTCACTAATGTGAGCAGGCTTCCAGAAGAACTAGTTCTTAGTAATCCAGACAGACACATTTAATGGAGAGCTCTTCTGCAAGACTTCCCTGCTCCAGCTTTCGCTTGAGTGTGGCAGCTAAACGTCAGTTATTCCAACTACCTTATTTTTAAGAAAAGACAACTGAGACTCCAGGAGTGACTTTCCCATGGTCCCAGGATTAGGAAGTACTTGAAGGCAATCCATCCCTCAACTCAGCCAGCACCCGTGTCTCTCCCCCAGGGTGATACAGTTAATCATGAGAGCATGGAGTGGGCTCAGTCCCATGAGACAGGTGATTTCTACTACCGTGGACTGGCTCCTAGAGGCCATGGCCACGCAGTTGGGATCAGAGAGCTCTACTACCTGTCCAGAACCCAACCAGCACCATCCCAGGAGCTGGAAGTCTCAACACCCAGGGCTTAACAAAGGGAAGATGCTGCATGATGGATGGAAATTCTACTTAGAATTCGTTTTTCGGTTTATGTTTAACCAGATGCCACTTACCAATGTCCAGATGAGATTCTGTCTCTGCATTGCTCTACTTTCTGTTGTGGCTGTTGTTGCTGTTGTTATTGCTTTGCCTTTTTGAGACAGGGTCTCACTGTGTTAGTGCAGGCTGGCCTTGAACTTGCTTAGGTAACACAGCCTGGCCTCAGCCTTCCGCAGGCTGGGATTACAGGAGTGCACCACCATGTCTGGCCACTTCATTCTAAAACTAATGATTTTTTGAATTTGATTTTAACTGCTACCTTCATAGAAATGGTTATTAAAGTCCAATTATTTCCCAATCCATACCTTGTGTATTTTATTGATATACTTGATTCTTCTGATAAGTGTTAAAGAAATGATTCGTTTGAAAGCAGGAAGCACAAAACAGCAGAACTAACTTGTGCTCCATCGTACATAACTTTTGCAGAAATGGTTTGTCTATAGGTTTCACCCTGTGGCTTCAAAGTCCTTAGAGAGGTGAACTTTTTACTTTTACTACAATCATAGCCAACAACCTAGATTTGTCCCACTACAAAAATGTCCCTCCTGTACTCTGGTGGGTGGCAAAAATTACTCACCTGGCTGGGTGTAGTGGCACACCCCCGTAACTCCAGAACTCCGTGAAGCTAAGGCAGGAGGATCACAAGTTCAAGCCCATCCTGGGAAACTTAGCTACTATGTTTCAAAAGAATAAAAAGGACTGAGGATACAGGGTGAAGGTCCTGGGTTCAAGCCCCAGTACTGAAAAAAAAAAATACATCTTTCTTACCTTAGGCCAGCTCAGAAAGGCCATGACAAGGTCACTTCTGAGGTTTTAAAGAAAGGCAGCCTTTTAGAGTATTTTTCACTTTAATCTGAACAATTCTGTAACATGCAATTGTGAAGGACTTCAGGCTTACATGTCAATGTTCTTGGATGGCACTGAGGAGACAGAGGGACCCGTGCTGCTACCTCTGCCTGAGCGCAGGGTGTAGTGGTCAGACCTCCAGGTGGACTCTGACACAAACGACCTGAGACTCAAACTCATCTGCTCCGTGTTCTTGTGTCACTCACTAAATCTTTCCTTGCCTCAGGTGCTCATTAAAGAGCACCATCTGGGGGGAGCAGCAACGTTTAGTCAAAAGTTATTTTGAGAAATAAAAGAGAAGATGTAGCTAATGAAAATAGCTAACAGATAAGAAGCAATGACTCTTAGCTATTTTCATTCCTAGGCCATCGGTCAGTGCTATCACATTTACACGTAAGAGATAAGATTCTTACTGAGAAACTCCTCATATTTGTTTGGGAGACAATGAAGGAAGCAACCAAGCTCCCATACAAAATAAAGTAATAATAATTAGGAGATACAGCTTCCTGGGTAAAGGTAATAACATAACCTTGGGGAAATATTGCATCTAACAGTTGTGAGAAGAGAAGAAAAGGACTCTCCAAGAAGAATTAGGACAGATTATTTGAAAGGGTATTAAACTAGGAAAACTTTAGGAAAGAATAAAAGAGGAATTCAATAGGACAGAATGAGAAGATCTATTTCCCAGATTACAGAATACAAGTTATAACTCGATTTGCATAGGATATAAATATATGTGAAAAAATAAGTACCAATGAAAAATTTGTAGGATATTTCAAATTATAAGATGAAGAATTTATTTTGCCACAATATTTGCCACTAGAACTTTTCTTAAAAATCCAATCTAAACTAAGGAGCATCATTCCCACCATATTTAAACCACATGTTTTAAGAGTTTGAATTGCTGTTGCTTAATCATCTAAGTTACAGTTGCTATTTTATGAATTTCCTTAGAGGTTATACAATGTCTTGCAGCTATAAAATAAGAAGCGCAAAACTTTACAGATTTATTATTTAGAAATGCTATTATTTGGCCTTGCAATTCTTTACTCTTTTAAGTATTAAGAACGATATTTAGAGTTTACTGCAGACATTGAAATAGTCCAAGTGGTGAAAAATATTTGAAACTATATTCAATTATGTCCCTCTTGGTTTTTTTTCCACTTTGCAATAACGTGCTTCTGAGATATTTATCACTGAATAGAAATTTCTTTGTTGTCTCTTCGCACAGAAGTAATCCAAAGAGACAGCTTTCCCTTATGATCATGAAAAGCAATTCCTCAATGCCTTGCAGTCTTTCTGAGATTCTCTTTGCATCTATTTCATTAAAGGAGGTTCTGTTGTATCATACCGGGTCCCATTTTCCTTTCTGTTAATCTTTTCTGTCCCTTTTCCATCTCATTTTAACATGTGCTGCACCTTATAAAGGCCTACAAAAAGCCCAGGAGGAGGTCCCAGCTTGGACTTTCATGCACCCTATGAGGTTGTTCTTCTGATGTAGCTTGAAGACACAGCCTCATTCTTTGATCATAGCCAACAATCTCATTCTTCTTTTTGATTGTGTCTAACTTTCAAAGGAATAAAATAGTGTGAAGACCACTTGAAACTTTGGCCTTCCTTTAATTGGTTGTGTTTCCACTTTGAAATCACGTGGGATAGACAGGACACTCTCTGATCCTGTGAAGTGATAGTGTCACTTGGAACAAGGAATCACATTGTTCAGTATGGTCACACTAAATATTTAATAATTTGTAAATAATTTATTGTGTTAGTTCAACTATAAAAACTTCTCAGCCACCATGTTTCCATTTAGCAGACAATGAAGAAACATAGACGAGTACAATTCCATAAAATCCCTGGAAAGGCAACTATAGAATGTCTTGCTATCTGAAGAGTCCCCAAAGTTTAGTCCTTTTTCATTGACTGATCCATCAATTTTATTTGAACTATTTTATTTGTGTTTTTGGGGATTTTTTGTTTGTTTGTTTGTGTTTGTTTGGTTGGTTGGTTGGTTTTTTGAGACAGGACCTCACTGTGTAGTTCAAGCTGGCCCTGAACTCACTAAGTAGCCCATGGTGACCTTGAATTCATAGTGATCCTCCTGCCTCAGCCTCCTGAGTACTGGGGTTATAGGCATGTGCCACCACACCCAGCCCTAGTTAACAAATTCTTATATCACTGATAGGAAAAGTTTCTGAGATAGAATTCAGGCTAAAATCCACTTTGGTTTTATTTCATGAGATAATCTCTTTACTTCTCTCGGATCATGTTCCAATAAATGCTTACATGTTCTAAGCACTTTCCTGTAGATGAAAGACCTTTCCTATATCATATTCTGTCAATATACAGCCATGAAAAATGGGTTAGCCATTAAAATTCCTGGAAATAGTCACTTAGGTCAACAATAAGCACTTGATTCAGAGACACCCAGTCGGCTACTTGATCTCCTGATTGCTGAACAAGGTGAATGCTTAAATTTAAAAGAATTATTACAGTAAAAGATACATTGCCATTAATTCCCCTAAACTGCTCCCCCTGACACAGAATTCAAAATACTTATGCCATCATTATGCCACTTTCTGCAGCAGTTCTGGAAATTCTCTTTTGTGATGGTCTTTTGTTGCACTGTTGTGTTTTACTCAATATCCTGAATTCATTCAAAATGCTTACTTTTCATGGTGATTTTGACTTTGAGGAAAGACTCAGAACTCACAGCAAGGCAGATGCTCCCTTGCTTTCAACAAACTTACCCCACTTTTTTTGGCAATGTGTCTTTTACTGCAATAATTAAAAGAAAAATTTAAACATTCAGTGTATATAGCCATCACCTTTTTATGCATACTTAGTGGACTCAACAAAGCTCTTCTTTTCTATAAAAAATGATAATGGGATTTTGATCATTGGAAGATCAAAATTAGATGGTTCTACACCAAGGATGACAGCCAGTTGGCTGGGGGAGTGAGGAGGATCACAGAGTGAGGGGTGCTGAAAGAGGGGAGCAGATTCTTTAGCTCCAAGCAATGCAAGACTCAGCTTCACTTGCTTTTATGATTTTGTCTGTCCAGGAAATTGCTAATGGTATCCTTATGATTACCTTCTCTTTGAAGGAAAAAAATCAGAGCTGGAGTATCTTTATTTCTCAAAAATTGCCACTTCTGTTATCTTCAATTTCAGAAGTTGTTGTTACTGTGAAAATGATTTTTACTGAGTATCATCCATTGAAAACTAAATCTTCTGAAAATGAAATCTATTCCCGTTATTACCATGGGAGCATGAGTAAGTGTAATGGTCCTTGGAGAAGGACAGTATGAGTTTGCTGGCTTTGTTGTAAAGGATTGGACAAAATAGTTATCTGTAACCTTTCAAACATAAGTAACTAGAGTTAAAAAAGAAATAATTCACGTAATGTTAAAAGAGTTATTCAAAACTTTAGAGTTTTGCATTGTTTAGTTATATGACTGTAACATTCTATGTTTTGTTAACAGGATGTTTTCTTTCATTTGAAAAATCTATAGCATACCATTTCTGTCAGATTTTAAAAGAGTATGTAAATTTCAGCATCTAGAGGGATGGGGTGGTTGTGATATTCATCTAAGGAAGAGGAATAGGAAATATAAGCATAACACAATTTACTGCCTAGAATCTCAATCCCCCTACATAGGAAGAAACATGGTTTCACTGAAGGCTGTTATGGAAACTTTATTTACAATATCAAAGGAATAATATCAGTCTAAAGCAATATAAATATTGCACTTAAGAGATCAATCTGTTCCCAACATGTTGTTGTATAATAAAGTAGAAAATGTAGCTTCTCATTAAGTTATAGATGATATGGTAGCCAGAAAAGTAACCCTAAACTAAATTGCATAAACCTGTGAAAGAAGTCCCCTAGGTACAATGGGTAGCTCTTAAAGAGTTTTTAAGCAGAGGCTCAACATGGTTCAGATCATTAAGATATCTTGTTCTTAGACCAGCACATCAGCTACTACTGTTATTGTGAGTTGGATAAGTGCAGAAATGAAAGTTGGCAAAAAATTAAGAGTTCACCAATCCATGAAATACAGAGAGTAGACAGACTTATTAAGCCATATTACCACTTTTCCTTTTGTGATGTAGTAGACATAAGTCTGAGAGGGAAAATGTGAAGAATGACTCATAGGTTTATGGCCTGGAAAACTAGGAGGATCACAACATTGCAGTTTCCTCCAATGAAAAGGAGCAGGAGGGACCTGGGAGACCTTACATTGGAGGAGCCTCAGAAGTGTTTAAATTAAGATCTCAGGCAACTGGTTTGCGATGAGAGCTTTGAATACAATAATGGCAGTTCTGGCTGATTATATAAAATTGAGAAAAATAAGATTTTAAAAATTTCATCAGTGTAGCCAGGCATAGTGGCACACACCTTTAATCCCATCACTCGGGAGGCTGATGTAGGAGGAACATTGTGAGTTCGAGGCCGGCTTGGGCTACAATGCAAGTGCAAGGCCGGCCTGAGCTACATAGTGTGACCCTGCCTCAAAAAACCAGGGCTGGGAGTTTGGCTCAGTGGCTTAAGCACCTGCCCTGGCAGGCGCGAGGTTGTGAGTTCAATCCCTGGTACCGCAAAAAAAAAAAAAAAAAAAAAAAAAATTTCATCAGTGAATAACATAGAAAAAATTAGAATAGCAAGAGCAGATGACTCAGGATAGATATCAATGAACAGTAAATATTTAAATGTTAGTAGAAAAAGAGAAGTTTCCCTGTGTGACTGAGGCAAGGATAGGAAGAAGGAAGAAACTGAAAAACTGAATGTTTTAGGGAGGCAAGTGTAGTGAACTAGCCAGAAACAGGTCAGGTAAAGTGAGGAATGAAATTGAATCAATGGGTTTGACATCTTGAATCTTACAGCTGATGTTAGGGAGAAAAGTAAGTAGCTCTGGTAGTGGAGTTGGATCCAGATTGGAGTGAATTGAAGGGGGAAGGAAGATCCAGAGGGGGCTCCTCACAGCACTCTTGATGGCCAAACTGTCAGAGAGGTAGTGTTATTATGTAATTTAACTGAGTGCAATCGCTAGTGGATCATTCTGAAGGGGTTTTTCCCCTGTGAAAACTTTCAGAGAAGAGTTCCTAAACTCCATTAGGGGACTGTGGCAGGCCTACAATCATGCCTCTGACCCAGCCCAACATCAGAGGGAATATGGCAGGCCTGTGAGATCCCCCCAGTGACACAGTAGAGCTCCACTGGGGTGTACATGTCGGACAAGTGGGACTAGTGGCCTGGAAAAGCCTGAAGCAACAGTAATAGCATGAACCAATGGTTGGTTCACATCAGTACCTCTAGGCTAGCCAACCTGGAAAGAATTCAGGACACTCCAACTAACTCCACAGGAGGAATTCAAGTGACTGTCCCCTGCCCTACACCACAAGACTGGTGACTGGGGGAAAGCCAGCCATACAGTAGGACCCTGACAACAATGTACAAGAGGCATAGGCAAAACTAGCAGGATTGAAAAGGCCAAAATATGAACCAACAGGCAAAAATGACCAAACAAAAAAGCAAAATGCAACCTCAGACCTTCAGCACACCCAGAACGAGTAAAAGAGACATTGACACAGAATAAATTGGAAGACACACTTGCATTTTCTGAAAAGATTGCAAGTGAAGTAAAGAAACAAATCCATGAAGCTAGAGAGAAAGTCAGATCAGAAGTAATCTCTCAAGTAAAAAAAAAAAGAAGAAGAAAGAAATGGCACCCATAATGAAGGAATTTCTCACCACGGGTAGAGAAGACATAGGAAAAAAAATACAGGAGCATAGGAAAATGATGAGAACTTTGGATGAACAGTATAGGAAAGAAATAGAATGCACGAAACAGACTCAAACAGGTATCCAGAAAATTAAAAATTCCTCTGATAGCTGGAAAAACCACTTGAACAAAACTTATGATAGACTTTCAGATCTTAAAGACAAAATCGAGGCTAGTAATCATAAAAGGAATGATCTCTTAAAAATAACAAGGGACCATGAAATAATTCAACAGCTCTGAGATGTTGCAAAGAAAAATAATATAGGCATCAATGAAAAGGCAGGAGTCAATGCAAGTGACATTAAAAAAAAAACTATTTACAGAAGTAGTGGCAGAAAATTTCCCAAGCATGGGAACAGAATCTGACATACAAATAAATGAAGCATAGAGATCCATAAACAGTCATAACCAAAATAAATCTACACTCAGACATAATACTCACAATCCCAGAAATTCAGCACCAAAACAGAATATTAAAACTGCTAGAGAAAAGAAACAGATCACCTAAAAAGGAAAGTCAATTAGAATCACAACTGATTTCTCAACACAAGTCCTCAAATGAAGAAGAGCTTGGAGTGAAATAACTTCCAACCTAGATTAATATACCCTGCAAAACTATCTTTCAACTTTAATGGAGAAATAAGATACTTCTATGACAAAGAACGACTGAAGACAATCATGACCATAAAACCAACCCTACAAAGAGTACTAAAAGATATTCTAGGTCAGGTGTGGTGGCACATGCCTGTAATCCCAGCACTCAGGAGGCTGAGGAAGGAAGATCATTGTGAGTTTGAGACCAGACTGGGCTACACAGTTACCTCAAGGCCAGCCTGAACTGCATGGTGAGACCCTGGCTCAAAAAAAATAAAAAAAAGTCTGACTAGAGATAAAAGTGCTCACAATTCAATAACAACATCAGAAAGAAACCACCAGGCAGGGCAAACAATTAAACAGAGAGAAAAAACAGGAAACCAACAACAGGAAAATAACATGACAAAGACAAGCCAATACATGTAAGTTACCACTATCAACATAAATGGCCTCAATTCACCAATCAAAAGAAACATTGGCAGAATGGATCAAGAAATAGGATCCAACAACATACTGTATACAAGAAACACATTTAACCTAATCTCCATGAGGAACCCATTCTAATGTGTAGATTTTCTTTATGTATTCATGCCTCACTGTTTTCTTATTTTTCTTCCACATTTCCTGAGCTCCTTTTCTTCCTTCCCTTCCACATCCCATCCAGTTGGTAATGTTATAAATGTAATTATGTTCATTATATATTAGTTGTTGCTTTTAAGATTTTGATAATTTAAAAAAGCTCAAAATTTTCATAATTTTAAAAAAGCTCAAAATTGTATTGCCCAATGAGGGATATTGAATGTAGGCTTTATTTGATGTTAATGTTATCATCTTACATGCTTTCTATGTGCTAATGTGCAGAAAACTCTAAATTGTGTTGCCCAAACTGTAGTCACTAGACATAGAGCTGTTGAGGACTTAAAATATAGCTGGTTTAAACTGAGACGTGTTCTAAATATAAAATATAGTTTTCAAAGACTTAACAGGAAAGATAGAACACGAGATCACCCAATAACTTTTTTTTCCCAATAACTTCTTTATTAGTTGTACACTGAAATAGTACATTGAATTTATGAGATAACTTACATGATTATAATCAACTGTACCTAACTTGAAATATTTTAATGTTGCAGTATGGTTGCTAAAATATTAAAATTACATATGTGACTTGCATTTGTTATTTGCATTATGTTTATATTGAATAGTATTGCTCTAAATTTTAAGAAAAATTTCAGTGTAATAGATTAGATATTTCCCCCTCTTGCAATAGATTGAATATATACTGTCAGATGATTCTCATAAAAATGGTGACAATATTCATAATTCCATAATTTAGAAGGAAATTTTGTCCATTCATAATTACCACAGGAGATACTTTCTCAGATATTTCAGTACTATTTTAATTAGAATTTTCTCTTGAAATTCAGTATTTTTTGTTTGCAGTCTTGCCTTGGTTCATGAACTTAATTCTTTCCATGATTCTGGTAGCAACTTTGTTTCACAATTCTGGAATGAGTTCTGTGACCAGAATCATGGAAAGAATTAAATTCCTAACCTAGGTAGCATTATATTTCTTTGGCATTTGGATTTGCTGTTTTGTATTACATATTTATATCATTTACTCATATTTAATTTGTGTCTGCTTAAAATTTTGCAAGATCACATAACATATAAAAGAAATAATCTTTACCTTATGCATCACAAATATTTTTTTTAATTTAAAATGTGTTAAATAATTTTGATTATCATTTTGCTGTCATTGAGCATTTTAAAACACTCAGTGTGCTCAGTGTGTTTTTCTTTCCTAACTAGTTTTCTGTCTTGCTTGAAGGAGTTTGTAACCCCTATGTAGCACTGATAGTTTTTACATTTTTTTCTGATTTACATTTTTACAGTTGAATATCTAATCTTGAATTTATTTTTGTGCATGGCATGAAGCAGGAATCCAATTTACTTTTTTTTAAAAAGGTAGTTAGTTGAAAAACTGGTATTTACTAAATGAACCACTCGCTTCCCAATGGCTTGAATTATTACCTTTCTCATGCAGTAAGTTTTCAGATATTCTATAGTCTGTATTTGGAATTCTCTGTTCTGTATTATGTCCCACTAATGTTTTGTCTATCCCCAAGTTAATATTTGCTTAGCAAAGTTCTCCTAAGAAAATTTTCATAGTTTTCTTGGCTACTATTATTCATTCATCTATTCTTCCTCTTGTATATAAAGGTTATTTTATTTCCTCCCTTCCATAGAACAACTGAGATATCTATCACATGGTTTACAGACATTTAGTAGAAAACAATTCAACTTTGAGCAGGAATACATGTAATATAGGGCATCAGGTTTTTATACAGTCGACATAAGGAGCTTAGGAGAAATCTCTAGGCTGGACTCCCAGGAACAATTTTCCTTACTGACCCACAACAGAGACCTAACCATATCCATGCCCAACAGAAATGCATGGAACCTGAGAGCCATCAACTAGCTGTTGACATCAGGGACAACTGGTAGCAAGACCCCAAGAGTGTTTGGCTCTTAATTCACTGCCTGCTGAGCCAATAAAATGGATGAAATGTTTTTGCGCTGAAAATGCATTATATTCATATATTAACTGAGGGGAAATTAAGTTGTCCTGCTAATAAATCTTCTTAATTTGACTAGAAAATGCTATCTAGAAGAGTGATAGATCACATAAGAAATAAGTAGTAACTTGGCTTATTTAACCCAAATGACAAAATTGGAAACTTTCTACTCATTCAGGGTACAATCATATGAAAGTTGAAGTTTTCCAATGTGGTTCTGTATACAAATGCATATTGCTTTCCATATTTAGAATATCTTTTCATGTATCATTTTATCCCAAAATTCATTCCGCCAATCATCCATTGGAAATTACATAATTTTCACTGAAATTATGATCTTTGTTAGTTAATATTGAACTATATAAGATGTTAAAATAAAATATCTACTGCCCTTTTGAGAGATTTTAAACTGTATCTTTCAATAGACATAAAATTGCAGTGCAAAATATGTCAAGAGTATTATTTGTGTTAGAGACTAGTCAAATTACAGTAGATCCCTGAGTTACAAACTCATTGCATGCATGGGGGCTGGTTGTTACTCAAGATGGTTGTAAGTCAGGACTATTTTCCCCTTAAGAAATAATAGAAATACTCATAATGCAAAATTCCAAACCTCCCAATGCACCCCTTAACTAACCTTATAACAAGAAAGTGCTGTGTAGTGTATGTAATTTTCCAGAAATACCGATAATTTTCGTAGTGTATTCACCAAAAAAATATAAAATGTACCTAACTTACCCAAAACAACTTCATACTGTACTCACCATTCAAGTTGACATCTTTGGCTTGCAGGAAGGGAGGGAGAATGAAATGGAAGGTGGTTATTGTTTTGGAAGGAGAGTCCCCTTCCATAAGATCAGGAACCTGGCTCTCTGGTGTCTTTTGTTTTCTTGGGAGAGTCTGTAGCTCACTTAGACCTGCTTCTGGATCACTAGGTCTCAACATTTTCAGTTAAAAACTGGTCTAAATTTGTCTGTTTCTGTCTTTTCTTTAACACTTTTCTGTAGTTTGACATGATACTGTCATTAATCAAGTGACTGCTACAATTGGCTTTTTCTCTGACTGAGTCTCCTCTACAAATGTTTGCAGCTCTGTCCCCTTTTTTTTTCAGGATTTCCTTTAGTTCAGAAGAAGAAATTTGCTGCACTGATTTTTGATACTCCCCCTTCCTCTTCGGAATGCTCCTCAACTTCCACTCTCTGTTGCTTAACCAGAAGCTGCTGAAGGTTCTCTGTAAACAATTCCTCTGCTTCCTCTACCAGTTCCTCAATATCACCACTGTCTACCTGCAAGCCTATGGACTCTGCTACAGTGATAGTGTCAGCAACCACAGGGTCAGTTGAAGGCTCAAGCTCTTCTACACAACCTTCAAAGTCTCTCTCCTGTATAATTTTAGGCCACACTTTAATCCAGGCAGATCTCAGTGTCCTTAGAGAGACATTGACTCTCAATTAACCCCACACTAGAAAAGATGTTGCAGTGTTCCTTCCAGAACTCTCGAAGGGTTAAATCTATATCTGAGATCATCTGGAAATACTTCAGGAACAGTTCCTTGGTGTATAGCTTCTTAAAGTTAGCTATAAGCAGCTGGTCCATAGGTTGCAGTAGAGGAGTTGTATTAGGTGGGAGGAACTTAACTGAGAGCTATGGGAATTCTTCAGCCAATTGTTCTTCAAAATCTCATGAGTGAGCAGGAGCATGGTCCATGATGAGGAGAGCCTTAAGTGGTAAAACTTGGTCCTCTGGATATTTTTTAACAGAAGGACAGAAAGCCTCCCTGATCTACTCAAGAAATAGTCCTCTTGTTACCCAGGCTTTTACATTAAATCTTCACATGGTCCCTAGCCTATTCTTCATGACTTTACGTTTTCTGAACACTCTAGGGATCTTAGAGTGATAAACCAAGAGAGGATTTATCTTGAGGTTCACTCCAATTGGCACATAGCAATAAGGTTAACCTATCCTTCATAGGCTTATGGCCTGGCATTTTCTTCTCTTCCTGGGTAACCTATGTTTTTTTGGGCATTTGCTTCCAGAAAAGGCCAGTTTCATCATAGTTGAAAACTTGAGAGCAAAAGCCATTTCTTTGTGTTTCAAAGGGCTGTAATTTTCAGAAGCCCTTTTATCATCAATGGCTGCTTCACCATGCCCAGTTGTGCTACAAACCCCAGTTCTACCTTTAAAATTGTGAAACTACCCTGCCTGGCACGAAATGTTGCACTATTATCACTCATTGGTAGATTGTCCTTTACAAGGTCTGCATTTACAGCCCTAGCTTTTTCACAAATTATAGACTCAGATAGGCTATTACCTGCCATCTGCCTTCCATTTATCCACACTGATAATAACCTCTCTGCCTCATCTAACACTGTTGATTGTGACTTACTGATTTAAGTAACATCTTCAGCAACACTAGCTTTCTTATACAAATCTTTTCTCTGTGATATGGTCACGATGGCGGATTTCAACATGCTGCACATATTAGCAAGGTCAGTCACACAATAACCAGTCTCATATTTCTCCACAATTTCCTTTTCTTTTTGATTGTGATTACTTTCCTTCCCTTCCTTAGGTTTTTTTTTCCTAGCATTTTTGGGGCCATTAGGACAGCAGTAATCATAGTAATTATATAAAGCACTGGTCTAAATCATGTCCACAGATAAGCACATCTTGCCTCAGACTGACACTTATGAATGTTCACATATGCTTTTCTGACATCTTAAGTCTTTGTTTACAACTGCACAGGTGGCCAGCATTAGTTAGAACTCAGAAGTTTGGTCATAAGTCAAACCTAAAATTCTGGTCAGTGGGAACCCAAGTCATTCTTACGTGAGGTCAGTGGTGACTCAAGAGTCTACTGTAATCTATTCTCCTCTTGTTTTCCTACACATGTATTAAAACTAATGAAATTAATTTTAAAAGATAATTGAAGCCCCAATTTGTATCTATATTTTTGGACAGATTATACTAATATCTATACTTATTTATCAATTAAAATATGGAATATATCAAGTGATTTTGAGCAAATTACTTAGCTACTCTAAAATTCAGTTTTTATATCTGAAATGGTCCATGCACATCTTTTATAGGAACATAATGCTGATTGAATGTAGTTCAACATGTGAGAACCTGCTGTGCATGTTTAGCAAATGGTGAGTGCTATTACCTTCAGCATGAGGTAGCTTTCTTTTTTCTTTTTTTTTTTTCCATTATTTTTTGGTACTGGAGATCAAGCTCATAACCTCGCACTTGCCAGGCAGGCGCTTATGCCACTGAGCTAAACCCCCAGCCCTATTAGCATGAGGTAGCTTTCAAGTCACTCTTCTATTAAAAGCAATATGTTTATGTGGGCTCATTCTCTGCACTCCTGTGTCACATACATATGAATCTTAGGACTGAGAACCTCATATAAATGATCTTTCATTTTATCTTGGTGAATTTTTCTCATTGCTATTTGAACAGAACAATTTTCCAAACACATAGCTCAGCTATTCACTACAAACTAATCTTAATAAAATGTATGATTTGGTATGAGAACAAATGATATGGCATTACATGTGAAATTGTGTGTCTTCAGGGAAAATAGTTAATGGATAAAGAAAAGTTTATATTTTGATAATATAATTGCGCTTATACACAATTTTAAAATAAGAATGTGTGTCAAGTTTCTATCATCCTGTTTTGTAAACCTGCAATGTTACTGTTGTGCAATTACTCTGGTCGTTTGTTTGTCTCTTTTGCTTGTGGTCTTTGTTATACATGTCTTCTTTTTCTTTCTTTTTTGCTTAAATAAAAAAAATAAAAATAAAATAAAATACAACAAGAATGTGGTCTTTCTTTATTTTGATGGGTTCTTAAGTCTACAACTGTATATGATCCCTCTGCAAAACAAAATCAAAACATGACCTTACACAAAATGCCTAGGTTGTAGTTGATTTGACTCAGTCCTCATGAGTTTTGTGATGAAGGTCCCTCTACTGTCATCATACAGGTGAAAGTAATAGTTGACAGGGTTGTATAAATAAAGCTTTAGTTATATGCTCTGCATTGTTTATATGTTTAAATGATATCTGAAGCAATTTACTCATTACATGGTATAAGCCGTCCCACCTAGATCTTAGAAGGTGACCAAGAGAATAGTAACAAGATTCCTCCCACCAAAGGAACTTTCTAGCTGTGAGCAACATATGGCTAATTAGGAAGAATTATAATTATGGAAGGAAAAAAGGGACAGCTTTTCTATTTCTTTTACTGAGAACCAGTCTGCTGAGAAGTTACCAATTAAAACACATTGTATTTCTGTTTTCCTTAGAAAAACATAGATGATTCAATAGAATGTGTTTTGCTTATATGTAGTATTTTATTACTTTATAACTTCTTAGAATCAATTTCTGAGCTGGTGTCTGTAACAGCTGTATGACCTAGTGTTTGTATGACCTTTGATAGCTACACAACAAGACTTCTGTCTACCTTGCTTTGTTATCAGAAAAAGATGAAAAAAGATTTAGCAGTACTTGAAGCACAGTTGGTGTTGTGGAAGTGACAGTTATGGTTCTTGCTGTGTAAGCAGGGGAGTGGCAGGTGGGACATGAGGAAGAGTGGCTCATAGTTTCCTTACCTGATAGCCAACATCTGAATACTTGAACCCATACTTCTAGGCTTTATTCCCGTGTACTTCAGACTAGCATACATGTTCTTTAAGAAAATTGTCTGTGGTATAATATGCATATTAGGATATTCCAATGGTTTAAGAAATATTTCAACTAACAATGCAAACACAATTTTTTCTTTAACCCATTGTTTCATAAATATATTTAACCATGGATGAACTGTCACAACACTCATAGAGAAATAAATTCTTTGCACAGAGAAGTAATCTGTGTTAAATGGCACATAGGTCTTGAGAGGATGATTCTTATAGGCAAAGATTAGTAGCACTACTTTTATAAACTGTTCTGGTCCCTTCTTGATGGCCACATTTTCACTGATTGAGAGTGAGGGAAAGAAGCTTAAAATAGGATTGGAAACTGGAGCAGTGACCGAGTAAGGAAGATAGTGTGGGTGGTGATAGAGTGTGCACAGTTTGCCCCTTTCTCTAATTCTTTTGTGATTGATTTGAGGATGGTAGGGTGTTCTACAGAAAGTGAGAAGAAAATCACAAGCTGATTATCTATCAAAAAAAGAAAATGTGTGAATGAAATGAAGCTAGGAAAGTCTATGAGGAACCCTAAATATAAGAATACTGGAGTGTATGTGTTTATGCATTTGCTGTTTAAATCATGTGTCTGTCTCAACCCATTCAATGGTTCTGAGGTAATTTCACATTAGGCTAAGCAAACTTAACTCTATTAGTAATGATGTAGGTTATGTGATATCTCATTGTTTACATTTTGAGGTTTCATTCCTCAAAACATTCCAAAATTAAGGATAGTTTGATTACAGTGACCATGAGCAAATTGTTTCTGCCTTGGAATTGTTTGTCAGTAGAACGTGCTTGACACAGGCACAGTTTGTTAAGAATCATCCAAGTAAGTTATTGTTGAAGTGTTTCCCTTTACCTAACACAATAGCAACTGATGCAAATGCAAGAGATTTAGACAGAGTGACTTTTATGCTGCGTAGGTTGACTAATTTAACAGGTCATGCAGGAATGACATTAATGTGACAATGACTTTTATCAAACATACTGGATGATTTTAAAGACCAGAGGTAACCTCTGGCATTATTTCTGTTAGAGACAAGCACATTAGTAGACACTGGCTGATTAGCCTGTACAAAGAGTGACATTTGAGCTGTTAATTAAGTTCATGAAAATGGGTAAAGATGTACTCATTTCTGAATTTTGTATTTCTAGAGTATTCTGAATGTCATAGTTCTGAATGTCTTCAGAGTTCTTATATCTATGTTTGGATTACCAACTTAGTTTTGTCAATATTTTTCAAATTGTTTGGTTTGTGGGAAAAAAATGTCCTTTGACTATGAGAAGTTCTTTAAAATTTATAAAGCCTTTTTTACAAGGATAATTTTAAGGCATTTCTCAATATTAAATTGACTTTTAACCTGACAACAAATAGATTTTTTTAACTAAGGTATCTATAACCTTTTAATATGACTTAGAATATTTAGCAATTTCAAATATCTTCAAAGGTAAGTAAACACAGTAAGGATAATTAGTCTAAAGGAACATTAAAATTTAATAACTTCAAACAATTTCTTTTGCATATCTAGAATAATAATAGTTTATTTTGCTTTTGATTTTCTAAGATAAAAGATGAATACAATTGAAGATATGTAATGATTAAAAAATGCAAAACAATCCATGGTCTATGTAGTTCTGCTTTTATGTTTATTTTAATGATTTTACTTATTCATCTGTATAGCTTTAATATATTTAATATTTGTATGTATACTTAAGGATACATGTGTGTGTCTATTTGTTGAAGTGTCATTTGTGAAAAGAATATCCACCATGATTTAGTCAGTGAATTACTAGGTCATCCTCTGTGCAAAGCTATTACTCATTAAGTTAAAAGTTTTTAATAACATAGAAATAATTTTTTGTGGCACTGGATTTGAAGTCCCATAAACACAGGACCAAATCCAGACTCTGTAGCTGACTGACCTTGACCTTGGCAAGCCAGGCCAGCTCTCTGCCACCCAGGAGGCTTCCTCTACACTGCTGATCATGCCAGTTACTCAGAAGAATGCTTGATCCATATTCATAATTTAATTAATGTCCTTTTGGAAGGAAAAACACTGTAGAAGTGAGAATAACTTTCACCAGACATGCGGGTTGAGGATATTCTTAAGTAAGCCTGAACTAAAGTCTCCAAACCTCATGCAGAGATAATTATGCTTCCCTTATTTATTGTTCAAATGCTCCTTCTTGTGCAATCGTGTTGGGCCCCTGCTGTGTGGTCCTCCATGTATTCATGTGAACGAGGGCCAGGGCAGGCTGGATGGCTCAGTTCATTTTCTCATAACCTCGGCCTCAGAGGCTCTGACCCCATGCCTGCTGCGGCCCAGTGGCTCAGCCGAGGGTGCTGGAGTCAGCGGAGGCCCAGGGAAGTGCTTTCTCTACCGATGCACTGGCTGCTTTTCCAGGAAGGCCCACTCTGTCTCAGGCAGTCACAGGACTGTCCCTCCAGGGACACTGCTCAGCAAGAGCCAGTCCTTCTCAGAAGACCTCGCCCAAGTGCTGACTGTTCTGAAGTTCACTTGCTTTAGGAAAAAAAAAAAAAAAAAAAACTTTGTTAGACTGACTTTTTCTTACTTTAAACATGTTTTAAAGGAGAGTTTCATATCAGCAGCATGAAGGACAAACCATTGCCAGGCTCGTAAATGGAATGTGACCACATACATGAACAGACTAAAAATAGAGCATGTTGGAAAAAGTCTAGAAAGAGGCTGGGCATGGTGATACATGACTGTAATTCCAGCGCTCAGGAGGCCGAGGCAGGGGGAGCCCTGTGAGTTTGAGGCCAGCCTGAACTGCATAGTGGAACCCTGTCTCAAAAAGACAAACAAACAAACAAGCAAAGGTCTAGGAAGGATAAGCTTCAGGAGCATTAGCTCACTCTGTCTCTGCCAGTGTTGGGTCTCATGAAGTCACCAGAGCACCAAGTGGAGGTGCTGTCCTGTGGACACCAGGACTGGAGAAATATCCTGAAGGGACATTCTCCCCATGACTTTCCATCACTGCTCCTGGAATTTGCATCTCACCCACTGGTGAAGGTTATTCTCCCAGTGCAGATTTCACATCGCAGGGGCCTGGTCAGTATTTAGTGCTCATAGGTGTCCACACCATGGTAAAAGGTCTGTGTCTGCGTACTTGATCTCCTTCCATTCTCATAGCGCCTGAGAGCACCGGAGCTGTTATCTAGGTGCTGCCCCTGGGGATCCAGGCAGCAGTGGTTAATTATCTACATTAGGTCATAGGGCGAATCAGTGAAAGAGGTGGATTTTGAATCCAAGACACCTGAACCCAACGTCTTGCTCTTTAAGCGTCTGAAATAAACTCACTTCATGCTCACACTAATGCATACCCGTACCCACATCAGGAAGTTACTCTGCCCTTTTGACCATTTGTTTTTCTAAAAAAAATAAAGTAACAGTTGCTTTATTAGAAAAATATGCAACATAAAAGGTGATAGTTGCCTACTAATAGATCATCATTGTAATTGTCTTCTTTATAAGACCAGATTAACACACTTTCCAAACTAGCAGAAAAAGAGAATGCTATCCTATCTCATGGTCCTTGCAGATAGATGAACTAACACCAAGTGAAATATCTACAGTGTAATGCCAGAAAAAGCAGTGTCTCTAATGATGGCCACCAGGGTATTTAACATGATCAAAGCTATAATATAGATGTGATTAAAACATACTGTAGAATGTTAGCAATAAGGAATGCTTAACAATGCAGTGCTGGTGATTTGCATCTGCCTAATGTTTTTCATCCTCAAATAAATTTTCAAACCCCTACTAATTGACTCTTAGAAAATTCTTCTAATGTATCATCTACTTTGACTGGGTAGGAGATCTAAGCAATGATCACTTAAGCTATTTAATCAGAATTATCCTATAAACACTGTGAGAAGAGAACCAGAAAACATACTGCATATGTCTCTGTTTTACTTTAGGAGGCTTTTGGAAAGGAGGGCAAGAAGCTGCAGCTGGGGCAGTGTTCAGAAGTGGTTGGAGTTAAAATTCCCAGAGTGTATGTCCTGATCCTCAAACCTGTGACTAGGTAGGGTTTGTTGGCAATGAGGAATGAAGCTGCAGATGGGATTAAGTTTTCTAATTAGCCAAGCTGGCAATTGGGAGATTTTCTTGGATCATGCAGCTAGACCTATGACAAAGTCCTTCAGAGGAAGCAGAGAGAGACACCCAGCAAAGTGAACATGTGATACCTACCAGGAGCAGGCCATGGGTTTCCGAGTGTGGCTTGAGAGACAGGAGCAAGGCCGTGGTCTCAGACTACCAACCATGGGGCACGTGGAGGTGCAGTGACCAGGATGTGTCCCTGCCTCCAGAAAGAGCACAGCCCTGCCAGTATCTTGATGCTTGCCCAGGCAACCCATCTCACTGACCTCCAGAACTGCTAAGATTATAAGCTTATGTTGCTTAAAAGCCATTTCATTTTGGGTAAATTTTTTACAGCAATAGTAGGTGCCTAACACAGATTTCTAAGTACTGGTGATCTCAGTAAAAGGGGAAAGAGAGTGTCACAGACAGGACCCAGCCATCGGGCAGCCAGACACCCTCAGGCTGGGTCAAATTCCAGGTATAACTCATGGAGGGTAAGTGTTCATAAAATATGAAGAGCACATTCATGCTGCCCTGAGATAGTCATCTTTGAGAAGATACACACTAGTTCATTATTGGAACATCTTTTTGGAATTCAAGTTGTTTAAATGACAAAAAAAAAAAAATCGTTTACTATTTAGTCACAATCAGTGGTTTACCAGTTCAGTTATCCAGATCAGCACTGCCGCTGGCTGCCACTGCTAGTGCAGTCCTCACTAATGCCCACGCAAGGTGTTTTCTGCAGCTCGCATTTGCCAGTAGTGCAGAATAGGACAAGAGCACAGGGTCGGTACATGCTGAATACACAAATCCTGTGAAACGCCAGAACAGTCACAGGCACGCATGAGGCAAGTGCTGCACTTTGATCGTCTTGCTTGTAATTATTGCTGTCGTTATTGTCATCACTATCGCTGCTCCTATGGGCAGCTTCTGGGTGATGAACCTTAACTCAGGCACATGGGCTGCATAGTTCTTCTCTAGACATCAGAGGTCACAGTAAAGAAACTGAGCCTCATTATAAGAAAACACTGAACCAAGGCTGAAAGCTTTTAGATGATAAATTCAAGACTGCTCCTGATGTGTCTTCCAAACTTCTGCAAGTCTCAGTGCCCCGTCCTGTCCTCTTTCAACAAAGTCTTCCCAAAGCCAAGACATTCTGAGAGAGACAACTGCTTAAATGTACGGTATTATTCCATTCTTTCAAAAGGTCAGTAACTTTATTTTGTGGTGTTGCTTCGTTTTACTGTCTGAGAATATGAAATTTTTTCACCCTGGTAAAAATTTACTTTGAGACCACTTTCTCATAATAAGATTTCAGGTGGAGTAGGACTGGCTTTCCTTGCATGGAACTACAGGGCATACATTTTAGGTTATTTTCTTACGAAAGTATTATACATGCATTGTGGAACATTTAAAGACCAGATGATACTATAAGAGTAAAATTATAATATCCCACAGTCCTCTACTCAGAAATATAGCTAATATTTGTCTTGAATTGTATGAACTTGTTCATATGCACTTAAGAGCTCATATTGTGTCTGTTTTGTAATTTTTAATGTAGTATATATATTAACTCATGATACATTTTCAGTTGTTTTTAATGTCAAATGATAAAACCACAGACAATCACCAAAAAGGAACATTTTGCAAAATTTAGATCTTTTCGATTTGCATATTGCTCTATTCTGAATTTTGTGATAATTAAAGATTTATTGACATTCCACTTCCAAGACAATACTTTTACTGACCATAGGTTAAGTAATGTGAGAAGATTTCTCAGTCACAGGTCTTAATGGGATAGTAAAATAAGCACCCTGTGGTAAAGAACTTTACAATTCATTTCCTGTTTTATAATCTATAAGTTAATTTTAGGGCAGAAATTATCCTATTAATCATTTTATCTCTTAAAGTGTGAACAGTATTTTTTTACAATAATCTTTAAAGAAAACATATAAACAGAGATATAAAGGGAATTAGTAAAGATATTCTTAGTCAAAGTCATGATGTTTAGGATGATTGTGGTAAATGATTCTGTTGAGTGGGGTCTGATGTGAAAGTCTAAACAGTGAGAACTTTAAAATGTTGCAGTGCAAAGGATTACGGTTATTAAAGGGTAGCAAAGAAACTTCCTTGGTTAAATATGACTGTCTAGAAGTACTGCAGGTTTCCAAATAATGAACTGAGGAAATCTTTAATACTTCCAGATAGTCATATTTAACTCTTCAACCCTTATTTTAGATAGATAGATAGATAGATAGATAGACAGATAGATAATCTTTTGTTAACTTTAAATTTGATTACAGTTATACACTATATTAATATATGTTCAAGTGATAAATTTTTAAATAATATTTTTACAAACTCAGATAAAAAACCTATCTAGAAAAACTTCAACATTGCATTTGGATATTTATTTCCTTATAATGTATTTAAATATAAATAATTAAAAATAAAGTTCAATAACTTGAATTGCTAAAATTAGCAATAAAAGAAATTATTTTTTGTATGTTCTTGGCATAGCTCTATCTTTAAACTTTTGTATAATCCAGTGCTTCATTTTTTGATAGAGGGAGGAAAGAAAACTATGAACTTTGGCAATATTTTTTCTAGGTTTTATATTCTAAAATCATATTTCTTTGTCAGGAAATTCACATTTTCATAAATTATATATACATTCATTATATTATCCACTTTCAGCTGTCAGTATTAATGAAAACAAACCCATTATTTCTGTTCAGAAAAGTTTAGTTTTAAATACTGTACAAAGTATCAGGCATGGATCAAAACTATGAATATTAATTTTTCAACCATGGTTTTTATAATCAACTTAGTGCCTGAGTTTGGGGTTCTGATAATTTACTAGTAGTATGAGAATTTATAATAACCAAGCAATTTTTGTAAAAATATGAGCTGTAATACGTTAAAAACATTTTTACTTAATCACATATTGACTGCTTTATAAAATCTCACCCCCAAGTCACAAATCTATATTATTTTTAAATGTTTGGATATATGTAAATATAATATTCGTTTCAGAACTAGAATCCAATTTTAGATACATAATTTCAAGTATTATTCCCTCTGTTCATACATAGGTGATGTGCCCTCATTTTGAAAATTTTTTATTTTAGTGAACAGAATAGTTTACATGTATTCAGTTTCTTAATAAATAATATTGTATTTCTTCCACATAGGAAAGACTAAATCTTTTTGTTTGTATCAGCAAAGCTTGCAGAATGAACAATTATAGCCATAAACAACTATGGTGCTAGAAATATCATAAGAAGTAGAAATTTCCAATACCGTAAGAATGAACCAAGTGCTTAGTTACTTGATGGCTGGCTCTAATTTTGGAAACCCAGAATCTCTTAAGCTACCAAAGGATCAGGGCCCTTGACTACACTTTGAAGACAGGAGGGTGTTAATGTGGGCACAGTGTAGTTGTTGTTAAATCCTAACCCAAACTCAAGGATTGTTCTAGAGTTATCTAGTGTGTTGCTCACGTGCTGTCTTCTGACCTCAATCAGAGTGTCATTTACCATGAACATCTGCCCAGGAGGGGCTCCTGGTGGCATAGGAGACAGATGCCCCTGGGTCCGTCACTTCCTTTCTGGATGAGAATGGCCGTGAAGGGTATAGACAGAAGGATGTTGGTCCCCCCCTGGTTTTGTTTGCATCCCATTAGTAGATACTCATCTTACTCATTGCTTGCTATGTGCATTATTTCATAGTAGACAGGTGTTTTCAAGATATTTTACTGTCCACACTTTTGCTAAAAGTATGCTCTCCACTGTAACATGTTCGTAATATGATATCATATATACTTCCTCACATGACAAAACTCCTGAAAGACATTAGTGTCTAAGAGATAACGAAGTACTTTCCAAGATCCCACTGGACTTAGAGGACATGAGTGTATCCCCCATGTCTTTGATTTGTGTATTTGAGTAACACAGCTTTCATGTGCCTGGTTAGCTCTCATGAAAGTTTTTGAAAGGAGCTCAGGAAAGAGAAATTATTTTGATTACAGCTCTTAAGTCATTATTGCCTGTCCTTTTTTTTTTTTTAACCACTGCAACCATCTTCTGATTTAGAAAGAGATTGAATAGAGGAGTGAAGGAGAATACAGAAATAAGAGAATGCCAGCACAGTTTCCTCTTGCTCGGAATTAGATTTGCTGATGGAACTGAAGTTATTTTTTGTTAATCTGACCAGGTGGTCATATGCTGTTACCACTGGAAACTTCAAAGGAGGAACTGTAGATTTATTTCATTTTGTCAATAATATTGCCTGCACAAAGCAATGATACTAAATCAGAGTTTGGCAGTAGGTATTGTGAATTAACTTCAGCCTTACAGCTTAGTATGGTGTGACCTTTGGCAAATCACAAACTTTCTAGCTTGTCTTCTCAAGAAAGTGAAATACTTTTATTAAAACTGTAATACTTTTTAAATTCATATAGTCCCATTTGTTCATTCTTGCTATTATTTTCTGTCCTATGGGGGTCCTGCTCAGGAAGTCTTTGCCTCTGTAAGTGACTGCAAGTTATTCACCTATGTTTTCTTCTAGTAGTTTCAAGGTTTCTGGTCTTATTCCCATGTCTTTGGTCCATTTTGAATTCATTTTTGTAGAGGACTAGAGATGGAGATCTATCTACAAGATCTATCCATTTTCCCCATCACCATTTTTTTTAATTTTAAAAGCAAACAAAAAAGTTAAAACCAATACAAAATTTCAACAACAACAAAAAAGAAATAGGACATTAGCACTAGTTAATATATTGCATATTGTTATCTTGAAAGTAGTTGCTCAGATTACAAGATTTATGCATGAAAAAAATGATCAGTCAGGCAATGAAAACACAACTGTTCTTTTTGGTGAACAGAGATTAGTAGTATAGTTATCTATCTTATATATATTTACATACACATATACATATATATATATATACACATATGTATATATATGATCTTTTTCCTTCTTTCTTATCTCATTTTCCTACCACCATTTATTAAAGAGGCTGTCTTTTCAGTTTCTTTGTCCAGTCTCAAATAGCGATAGCTGTGTGGGATTGTTTCTGTGTCCTCTCTTCTGTTTCATTTATCTATATGTCTATTTTGCACCAGTACCATACTGTTTTTTTTTTAAATTATGACTTTGTAGTACAATTTGGAATCCAGTATTGTGATATTTCCAGCCTTGGTTTTTTTGCTTAAGATTTTTTGTTGTTGTTGTTATTCTGGGTCTTTTATGTTTCTATATGAATTTTAGGATTTTCTTTCCTTTTTTTTTTTTAGGTCTGTGAATAAAGTCATTGGTATTTTGATAGGGTTGCATTGAATCTGCTGGTGGCTTTTGGGAATATGACCATTTTGTTAAATAGTTTCTATGGGAAACAAACAAAGTGAAGACACAGCTAATAGAACAAGAGAAAGTCTTTGCCAGCTACTCTTTCAACACAGAAGGACTATCTAGAATATATAAAGAACTCAAAACAAACAAACAGAAAAAACTTCACACCAAAAAATCAAATAACCCAGTGGCAAATGAATTGGACAAACATTTCTTAAAAGTACAAATGACCAGCAAGTATGTGGAAAAGTGTTCATTTGTAGCCATCAGGGAAATACAAATCAAAACTACATTGAGATTCTATCAGTGTGGTTCGAATGACTATCATCAGGAATCCAAAAAAACAATAAATGCCGATGAGGATGCAGGGTTAAAGGAGTCCTTTTATACTGATACTGAGAATGGATATCAATACAGGCACTGTGAAAATCAGTATGTGTGCTCTTCAAAAAACTAAAAATGCTGCTCTGTTTGACCCAGCTGTACCATTTATTATGGTTTGTGTCTAGATGTCCACCAAAGTTGATATGGGGCTTTTTAGAGGTGGCTGTGTCTGGAGGGTGTGATGCTGGGATCAAGAGCGTGTGATTACTAAATCAGTCCACTAATTGGTTTGGCATAGATATGGGAATGAGTGCTACCTGCCCTAAGGGTAGGTAGCCTGGATAAGATACAAGGGACAGAAAGAGGGTATCTGGTCACTTGTCACTTGCTGCTTGCTACTTGGTTGCCTTCTGCCTGCCTTGCTTTGCCGTGAACCATTTCTGCTCTGTGATGCCCCACTGCTACCCTATCTTGGAGTTAGCCAACTATGGACTGAAACCTCTACAAACCATGAGCTGAAATAAACTCTTCCTCCTTTAACTTTGGGTGTTGAGTATTTTGTCCCAACAATGAGAAAAGTAATTCAGACATCACTCCTTGTGTATACATGAAGCAATTAAAGTAAATGGACCATAGGGATACCTGCAATTCTATACTTATTGTTACATAGTTCACAATAGCTAAGACAGGAAACCAGTTTAGGTGTCCATCAATAGATGAATGGATAAAGAAAATGTAATATATATACAATGGAGCATTAATGAGCTGTAAAGAATGAGATTTTGTTATTTGGCAGGACCCGGAGACTAAAAGAAGCCAAGCTCAGAAAGACAAATATCACAAATATGTGGAATCTGAAATAAAGATGATATGAAAGTAAAGGGAGACTTTTAGACAAAAGAAAGCAAATAAGGAAGGAGAAGGCATGCTAGCTATAAGGGCTTGTAGATGACCCAAATGTAGAACACACCTTGAAATACAGTATCCCATAAGGTTAACAGCACTGATAAAAAAAGGAAAACACTTTAACACTATGAGCAGCATAAAGCACACTGGAATGTTCATCTGAATATTGTCAACATGTCAGTTATGCTCTTTTCAAGAAATAATTTTGATATTTCAGTTATACTAAGATCACTAAGTCATTTAGAGAGTATTCAATTTTTGGCTTACAGATGTACCAATATTACTACTGACTGATATAGCAAATTTCCATCAAGTTTGAGCTTTGTAAATTTGTAGGGTTTGGTAGTATATGTATTTAAAAGTTAATAGAGTTGCTGCTGGTGCTGGGGGCTTTTGTTCAAACATTATAGTATCTGTAGAGTTTCTTTTTTTATTGTTGAGAATATTATATAATCTACATGCAGACATAAACTTCACTCTTTCATATATTTTTAAGATTGTTAAAAATCTATGCATCTGACAAACTAATATGGTCATGTAAATTTAGTCTTGCAACATAATTACTCTAAGGTAATACCTGTTTTATGTCTTCAAAATATGCACCCTCAGAATTCTAACTTTTGTGTTTTTTATTGAAATGAACATTACATTTGAATTGCTTTGCCACAGGGTAAGGCATTTTCAAGATGAATTTTCCTACAACCACATAAAACCTATAAAACTTTGATCCTGTTTCAGCCTCAATTGTAACTCTAGAAAGTTTTCAATAAGCATTTGTTGATCACCAACATGGCCAAAGGCTTGTTACACAGGTTCAGTTACTCACTATAGAAAACTGAGAAGCTGAGTTCAAATCTAATTTGCCTTTATGTAAGCTACAAAGGCTCATAAGGAAATCATTACATGGAAGAATGTAACTTACAGGCTTATATTTCCCAGTTAGGCTTTTTTCATATTTAGTGACCCAGTTTGTATATTTCATCCTGAAATGAAATAAGCATAATATAGACTTTTCCACTCTTTCTTCTTCTTTTGTTTGATGTAGATCCATAGCTCAGTTCATTTTTTTTCTTCAAATCAAAGTGAACTACCAAATATATTGCACACAGTGCTTTCAAATGGGAAAGTTTCCTTTCACTGTTCTCTTCCAGACCATCCAGAGTAGGACTATCACACAGAGGTAACAAGGTTTCAAACTCCTCTGGAATCTAATGTCACACTCCTTTTTCTGTGTTAACAGGTAGGTGACCCTCCATCCATCCCTAAGTGTATGCTGAGGGAGAGAGAGGTAGCACAATAGTAACATTTAGAATCTCAAGCATGTGAACACCATGCCCAAGAAATGTAGTTAATCTGTCTAGATCAGCCTAACTCTGGTTTTGCATGCATCATACTCATTTTTTAATGGGATGCTTGTAACCAAAGTAGGAAGAAGAGAAGAAATAAAGGGTAAGAAGAGATCCCATGTAGCAGACAAAACCTAAAGTACTCGTCTCAGGAAGCTGACTTGATGGCCTCTGCTTTGTCATGGTGAGCAAGTTCTAACACTGTAGCTTCCTTGATTGTAGGCCACCATAGAGTGTAACTAACTGTTCTAACACATGGTCAACACACTCCACATGTGTTAAGATGACTCATTAAGTCCTGAATTTTGTATGAATACAACAGTGGCGGTGAAGATATTCCAGAGGTGGTTGAATCATAGGGACACTATATGCCTCATGGGTTGATTGGCTGATATTCTTAGCTGAATGAGCTGTTAGGAGTGAGGCCCAGTTGGAGGAAGTCTCTGGGAGGGTGCATGAGGGGCTGTCTCTCTCATTGGTGCTCTTATCCTGTGGTTTGCTTTCTGGCCACCATAAGATCAGCAGCTTTGTTCTGCCAGGCCCTTCCACCATGATGCTCCTGCCTTAGAACCAGCTGACCATGGACAGAACCCTCTGAAACTGTGAACTTAAATAAACTTCTTCTCCTTCAATTGTGGGTGCCAGATACTCTGTTCTGGCAGCAGGGAAGTTGACCAATACACCAACCACTTCCATGAGTTCTGTCAGATCCAGTTTCTGCTTTTCTTCCCTGAGTGTAACCCTTAGAATTCATCCCATATATACTTTTCAGTCTCATTCTGATGCACATTGACAAGATCCAAGAATAATTTTTAGTATAAAATAGTTTCCTTAGACCATTCTTTCTTTCCTGGTAGTATCTAGTTCTAGTTGTTGATCCTAGAGTCTACCAATAAGGGGATTTGCCTGGGTACTAAGAAAAGCTGACTCTTGCAATTGGCTCAAAAGAAGTTTTTGAAAAACTTTTTGTGTTCATTTTTGTTTGCTTGCTTGCTTGCTTTGCAAAGAAATGCTGATGTCTTCTATTAAGAAAGATCCAGGAGAATTTTGAATTTCTAAACTCTCAACCTTATCTCTGACCCCATCTTCCATCTGCAATGTTAGATTCCACTCCTGCCTGAGCCACATTCAGACATGAATGTGAGAACACTGGGTGTACCCTGTTTGTGTGCACATGGTCAGAAGGACCAGCTGAGCAGGCAGCATGCCTTCTTCTCACCCCACATTTGGAAAATCCCTCCCGGTACACTTCAATCAAATTCCACACACATTTGTGCTCATACTAGCCCCACTACTGACTCCACCCAAGATAACCAGTGTTGGAAATCTGAGCCATGATAGTGTCTCTTCAGGCTGTGAATGCCAGTGTACTATGTCCCCCAGGCAGGGAGTGATCAAGTACTCACTGATGACAGCAACCCAGCTGCCAAATCCTCTGAGGTAGTCTGCTTCCCCTGGACACAGGATGGAAGCATATTTATCAGAACTCTGACAAAAAAAATGGATGGCAACATTCAAGATTTTAACTAAAAAAAAAAAAAAAAAAAAAGGTAACAGGGGTTTATTTATTGGTATGTACAAGGCTGAAGATTCTAAGGAGGGAGAGGGAAGCATTCAGAATAGCGATGGCGGGAATCCTGTACCCGACCTGTGAGGAAAGAGGAGGGGAGACTGGAGCTACATGAAAACTGGAGCCATGGAAGAAATCTCAGAAAAAGAGCCACATGAGAGAATAGCCACTGCCAACCTGAGAATGTGGGAGTTGCGGGGTAAATGGTGTCTGGGTTCCCTCTTCTTGCCCTCAGATGCTCTGCTGGGAGCCAGGAGATGCAGCCCATGGGATCAGCCTCTGGGACAGGAGCCAGTGGGAGATCGTAGAAAGTGTTTAGGCCCCAAGAAGGTCATGGCAGAGACCAAGCACAGATGGTAGAGCTCTGAGGAAACTGTGTGAGCTGGTGGCCCAGTTATACTTCACTGATTCTGACTTCACTGTTCCACTCAAATGAGCTAAAGTTAGAATGAACCTTGAAATTTGTAGCACATGTTAGTTTACTTGATCACAGTATTTTCAACTAAAGAGTGTAAGATAATGGGTTGTCCTATGATCTAGTTGCCTCAGCATTGGTAATCTCTACAGAAGTAGCAATTTAAAAGGGAGAAGAAGCAAGATATTGTAGGAAAAGTACTCCTCAAATTTTCACTAAGTTTGAGGCATCTTTTAAATCTCTACAGACATCTATAATCTGTAATGAACTCTTTAACAGTTGGTATCAGTTGGAACCTCAACATCTTGCTGCACTTTGACTGTGAGTGTGCAAAAAGCAATGACAGCACCCACAGAATGAGGAAAAAAGGAAAGACAATTCATGATCTGTGTTCTGGACAATGTGTGCATGCTGTGATTATAGTCCAGCTCACCACGTGGTGATGGAACTCTGAATGAGCCATCCTCAGTCAGTTGTAAGTGGCCCAGAGGACCAGTAAGTGGCTGCAGCCACTCCTCACTGGACAGGAACACTTATCAGTGCACTGGAAGAATTGAACAACAGCTGTGTTGAGCTGGAGGGCTTGAGTTTAAGTATCACCCAAGCTCTTGTTATCTACAATAATCTTGACCAAGTCAATTAGTTGATGTGTTAAGCATCCACAGTTTCCTTATCTAGAAAGTAATTATAAAAATAATACTAGCTTATAGAATGTTTCTGAGAATTAGGTGAATCTTCTACAGTGATACCTGACATACTGTAAGAAACTATAAAACTTCTATTATGATTAGCATTATGTATTATGATAATTATTTAATCAAATAATAAATTCTGTTTCCACAACATGGTTGAGATATGCTCTAAATATTAAAAACCATTTCCACACAGCTTTTTTCCCACATTGTCACTTGTATACATCCCTTCTTTTAATACAAATCATCTTGGAAACTTAGAAAGTAGTGACAAGTTCTTACCCTTGTTATCTCTATATTGATAAAGATATATTTTCTTTAATTTTGTCTTAATTCCCTTTTCAGTGTCTATACATAATATAGACAATATAAAAATTTTAAAATAATGACTTATTTTAAAGCTAATATACACTTAATCTTTTTTATATCTTATTACTGAAGCAATATTTTAGGAATTGAAATATACCTTTCCTGTTTTCAGAGGTAAACAGTCTTAGTGGAAAGCACTGATAATTCCTTGACCTTAATTCCCCATGCCTTGTGACGAATACTAAATATGAAGTTTTTCAGTGTATACACTCAAAACTCCTATTAGGTAGTTATGGGGTTTTCTTAGTTTTTTAGTTGGCCTAGTAGGTCTAAAAGTGACTGGAGGTGAGAGTTGGACATTGTGAGTTTATATATATGGGGTAAAAAGAGATATTTCCATAATAATGCTTGTTAAGGCTTGCGTTTAGATGACCCCCCTCCACAAAGTCTCATGCAGGCGTAGGTGGGGCTTTTCCAGAGGTAGTATCATGAATCTAGAATGTGTTTTTAAGAGTGTGTGGTTACTAAATTTGTCTACTTATTGGTCTGAAACCTGCCCTAAGGCAGGTAGCCTTGATAGAATATAAAAGGGCCAGAAAGAAGCTGCTATTGTCCCTTGCTGGTTGCCACTTTACTGCTGGCTGCTGTCTCCCTGCCCTGCTTTGCCATGGGCTGTTCCTCCTCTGCAGTGCCCCTTGGCCATGCTGCCCTGCCTTGCAGCCAGACCATTATGGACTGAGACCTCTATAAACTATGAGCTAAATAAACCTTTGCTCCTTTAACTTTGGGTGTCAGGTATTTTTGTCTCCGCAACCAGAAAAGTACCCAAGACAATGCTATACTTATTTACAAAAAAGAAAAAATTCCCTTCTCTGGCTGCTGTGTGATGCATAGTTGTATTTGTTTGCATTTTTAAAAGAACAACAAGAGAGAGAGTCCTGATTTTCTGTAAAGCAATTTCCGCTGGTCACTCCTTCATTATCACTGGATAGCATAATCTTAAAATGATATGTTGGTGCTTTTCACATTTGAAAAGAAGGACAAAATTAAAGAATGCATGTATATAGACATTTCTGAAGAAGACTCTGAGGTGCAGGTGAGCCCAGGAAACATGAGCGAGAGAATGGAGCCTGTGGACAAGACACAGAAAAGAGCCTGTGATGTATGTGCCAGCAAGCAGAATGGTGCAATGAGCAAATGTGACTCCTCGGCGCCAGGACCCGTGCTCCCCTCTGCAGCACATACACTAAAATTTCATCGTCCCTGTCGCCCTCTCCTACTGTGCAGAAAGGACCTTGGAACTGGCCCCTGCAGGGTGGAGAAGCTCCGTATTTGCGCGCTGACTCTCTCTCACAGGCAGACACAGGCATCTCGGGGCTCCAACTCGCAGTGTTTCTGATCTGCTGGACTGAGGCACAGATGAGACACTTGGTAGGACCAGAGAGTCGAGTCCCAGGGCAACAAAGCACTGGGAGGACCTGTTTAGTGGTTAAACACCTGCAATCAGCTGCTCTGAGCTTCACAAAATGTACAGATTACACAAGAAGTGCTTGATACTTTCTGCCATTGACCCCCTGTCCTGGAGGAGGATAATGCATTCAGTGTATTTCACAATTTTAAGATCTTTGAAAATCCCATTTTTAGAAACAATGTTACAAAATTGGAACATAGACCAATTCAAGTTTACTTACTGCATAATTTAAGCATGATGCATACGTGTGGTGATTACATCAGGCTTAATGTTCACGTTGCCATCCCTCACTCCCTTTTAACTATAAGGTATTTCTACTTTCTTTCCTTCTGCACTTTGGCAACAAGTTACAAAAAAATAATATTGAAAAGATGTATCATGCAATGTTTTTCTGCTATGCACAATGTACTTTTGTGTATGAGACTGAATCTTACTGAAAAAGAACAAAGCCTGCTATTCTGTGTGGAGCTGTGCATATACAAAAGGAAGGATTTCGTGCTTAGCCTCATTTTTTGACAATTTGATTTTCGTGTAAGAGCAATTATAGATACAAATTTCCTTCAACTTTAAAAATTCCTCCGAATAATTTATCAAGAAAATAAGTAAATAAAACATATTGAATCTGAAAGCACCCTTCATAGTAAATTTATGAGAACTAGCATTGCTCTATTTTGTTCCTGTAAAATCATTGAATAATGCTGTTATTTACTTGAGGCTGAAAATTTACATGTTAAATAATTTATCTGCACAATTTAATTGCATCTTGAAGAGCAATGTTCTTTTGTTACATAGCTTTCCAGGAATGAAAATTTTGTATTCTATGTTTTGTGTTCATTTTTATTGTTTCAGTTCCCAGGCTAATCTTGGCCACTCTTAATGACAGTAAACCTCATTAATGAAGGAGAATGATGATTCAGAGCAAATGTACCAGGTGTGATTGAAAATACGGTGACTGTTCTGATTTTAAAAGTGTACCACAGTAAAACGCGCATTGAGCGGTATCATCCTCAGAAACCTTCCTTTCCATTTGAACACACTCATCCCATCATTCTTGCTACTTTCTGAAGCAGTTCTGGAAGTTCTTCTTCCTGCACGTCTTTAGTCACACTGTCACGGCTGCCTTGATGTCCTGAAGTGATTTGAAATGTTTACCGTTGGCTATTTTGACTTTGAGGAAGGGCCCAAAGTCGTGCGGTGTCAGATCTGGTGCACAAGGTGGACAGGAATGCACTGTGCTGTTGTTCTGAACCCCTCTTCTGCTGGATGGCAGCCAGCAGCAGCATGGTTTTCGGTAGTGAAGCAGGAAAGACGTACAGGAAAAAGAACCAGAACTGCTTTGAAGTAAGGGGAATTCAAGGCAATGTGTCTTTTACTGTAATAAAAATTTTAAATTTGCACATTCACCATATATTTTGTTTGTGCCAGTATAAAATGGAGCACACAGCAAGCCAGGAGGCTACTAGTGAGAATTTATAGGTAGCTATTGTTGGTCTACAGCGTTGGCATAGCTTATACTCAGGCTTGGCTCCTCTGAGGGCAGGGGGAATAAAAGGCTTCTACTAACTTTATATCTTGACTCAACTCCATTTCACATGAAAAGAACGCAAGGCAAGGTAAAGACCAGTGATTGTCCTCATGGCTCCAACAGCACTTAACCTCTTGAGGCAAATAATGAGGGGTACACACACTGCGTCCAGTTCCTGAGGACTCAAGGCACCGTGCTGCGAGCTTCACCCCAGACTCTCTGATCCTTGGAAGATCTCAGTAAGATCATAACTGAGAAAAACAAAGATCAAAGAGTGAAATACTTCATGCATTGTAGAGAGGAAAGCAATGACACTGAATGCTCATATTCAGGCTTTTAAAAATTAGCATACAGAGGTTATTGACAAAGCAGAAATCAAATAGGAATGTAAAAAGAAAGCTCAGCTTTCAACACAAGTGAAAACAGGCCTGGAGTGTTGAGGAAGACTACCCGGATCATTTCCCCTCCACCTACAGTGGAGGGTGGAGGGGTGGGATCTGCTCTCTGTCCCGTGCCCCATCTTGGTCTGAGGGCCACGGGAGGACAGCAATGCTGGGTGCTGCTCTGACACCACCCTGGGTGGGCCTGGTGGCTGGGGCCTGTGGACAGTCCTCTCCCAGGTCCCCCTACTCCAGTGGCAGGACTTGGGGTACAGGCTCTGACCCGGCTGGTGGAAGCTGCTCAGCCTGCCCCTGTCTGCACACACCCTGGCTGTGCTGGACAGAAAGACAGAACGAAGACCTGAAGAGCTGGAGCCCCTGACTCTGCGGCACCACAGCTCTGGGGGCAGGTGGGCTTTGAGTGAGCTGGCCCCTTCCAGCCACGGCACTGGCCTCTTCCCTTGTGGACGAGGAGCCCGCTCTATTTGGTTTCTGCCACTAAATCTCTTTCCTCCTTTTAAACAGATGTTGATCTTGCTGGCTCTTTGGGAATGGAAATCCTGTAATCTGACTCTAATGCCCATCTTTACCCAGAAGAAGTACTTTAAAGGCCTTTAGTGTGAATTCGTTTGTTTCATCTCAAAGTGCTTTCATTCACTGGGCAAATCTTCTTTTATAAAACTTCCATTTGGAAGCAACTGTTACAGATCCTCCCTGCTGTCGCAAAGCATGCACCCTGTGTGTACCCAACTCAGACGCACATGAAGCAGATTTGTGACATTTTAATGATGACTTTCACCCCATGTGATTGCGATGCGGACAATGCGAATCAGTACTGACCCCGGGATAAGCACAGTAGTCTATTGCCTAAGGAGTATATTTAATACTTCGAGAAATAATAACCTGCTGCTAACATTTCAAACATAAGACACTTGGTGAATTATCTTATCTTCTTCCAGGAAACACGAAGGCCATCCTTGTGATGTACGAAGATGACGCTGAGGACTGGGCTGTGTACCTGAGGACGCTGTTTTCCCAGACCATGGAGAGAGAAGGGATCCTGCTCTACTGCCTGGACGGCTTCTCCCTGAGGCACTTGGAGTCGCTAAGTTTAACCTCTTACAAATGTAAGCTTTTGATACTATCCAGCAGCGTGCTTAAAGACCTCACGCCACGGAAATCTGAGTTTCTGGAGAAGGTGTTGGACTCGCCGGCCCGTGTGGCCACCCTGCTGTGCGGGCTCACAAGCGCGGCCCCACTGTACGAGTCTCTGAACATCTCCGCGGGCAGATGGGAGCTGTCAACCCACCAGGAGCCCGGGGACTACGTCTCTGTGATCCGGAGCATCCTGTCTGGAGGTAGTGTCACTCAAGCTTAATGTTTACTTTTATTTGTTTAGTCTTTTTTTTTATTTAAGAGAAAAAAAAGACACATATAAGAAAGACAAAAAGCAAAAGAGACAAACAAACGACTAGAGTAAATGCACAACAGTCACATTACAGGTTTACAAAACAGGATGATAGAAACGACAATGGTTGCAATATTGCATCTTGTTATCTTCAAAATGGTTGTTTATATTAACAGATATAGACAGGTAAAATTGATCTAATCATATGAGTATTAACTGTTCTTCTTCAATAACTAATGCATTCAACAGTATGTTCGTTTTAGTTATCTTACATATACTTATATACAGATTTATATCTTTTCCTTTTCCCTTCCCTCTTTCCCCCTTTTCCCTTCGCAATTACTTTTGCTCTTTGAGCTGTTTTTTCCCTTACATAGTATTTATTATAGATTTTGGATCATATATACTTTTTCAGTTTCTTACACTAGGGACACAATACGGTATTTACACATGTGGGTTTGATTTATCTCACTTATGAGTATGGTCTCAAGTCGTGTTCATTTACTTACAAAATTCTCAATGCAATCTTTCTTAATAGCTGAGTAGTCCTCCATTGTATAAAAATACCACATCTTTTTTATCCATTCTTTGATTGATGGGCACTTGGGTTGTTTCCAAGTTTTTAAAGTTTAAAATTTTTAAGTTTTTCTTCAACCAACAAAAAGCCGATGTTAAGATACAAAGTAGAAACATGGAAGCCAACTTCATTTAAGAATATACTATACTTTACAGAAAATGCACTACGGTTCTTAATTTTGGGCTTAGCTCCAAGCTTGAGTGAACTGTCCTGACGATGGTCGGTAACTCTGCTCCTTGGGTGGCCTGGGTGACGCCTGGCAGACCAAGTCTGGTGCTACCCACATTTGGTGACGGCTCAGCTCCAGACACCAGGTTCCATGTAACTGGTGGGACCTGAGCGGACAGGTGTCTGCCCCTTGTGTCTCCTGTCAGTAGCAGGTCAAGTCTGGAAGATCTGAGTCACAGTTACAGAGTTTCTCTTGTGCTGATATCCGGGTGCTAGCTGTTATTATAAAATGAAATGTTATGATGAAATTATTCACTCCAAGCACAGGGTCAGTGCGTAAGAGAATGGAGCCCAGGTCCCAGCCATCTCTAACCACATGCCTGGGTAGTGATGGGACCTGGGAAGCCTGCAGTGTGCCGTGGCTCCAATCAGCCTGGCGTGAAGCTGGGCCCTTGCCCGCTATGTCCGGGTTTTCTCAACCTGTTCCTTGTCATCCGGCTTCTTCCCAGCCCTGAGAGGTTTCACCACTGCAGGAAGAGGGGGGCCACAGCAGATCCCGAAAGTTGGCAGTTTTCTTTAATCCCTCATTTGCTGGAAACACAGCCTCTGTAATGAGAATGTTGCTCCTTCTTCCAGACCCTGATTAGGGCCACCCAACCAGGTCAAATCTGCCATTGGGTTCCAAGTTGCCTGGTGTGCTCCACAGGGTCCTGGTTCTGAGCTGTGTCCTGGCTGAGATTCTCCCACCTGACTGCATCTGTCTCTACTAAACTTCAACCAAGTGCCTGCCACTCAGGCTTCTCCAGGGCTGCCACAGCCTGCTGCCTCTAGGGTATCCCAGCCAGGACCTGGCCCAAGTCCAGGGTTGTGGAGATGCAGGGACACCTGTCACTCCAAGAGGAATGCAGGAGGCCCTAGCACCACCCTCAGGATGGGAAGAGCAGAGAATGGTGGTGCTCTGCCATAAAGCCAGCATTCTGGGAGGCTGAAGCAGGAAGAACACAAGTGTAAGCCCAGCCTGGGCAACTTAACAAACTAATGACACTCTGTTTCAGAAATAAAAAATAAAGATGAAAAATGACGGCAGGTGTTGCTCATTGTAAAGGCCTTGGATTCATTTCTCAGTGCCACAAACAAAATTCTTTCCAATTCTGCAACTTTTTCAAATTCAGTAAGTTTTAAGCCTTGCTTTAGTTGCCAGTTGTTGCACAAGTTTCTCTAAAACTTAGTGACTCAAACCATAAGCAAGTAGGATTTTACTCCGGTTTCCATGATCAGGAATCGAGGAGCAGCTTGGTTGAAGGTTCTGAATGAGGCTGGGTCCTGTGGAGGTGGTCACGCTGTCTGGAGCTGCCTGCAGGATCTGCTTTGTATAGGCTCAGAGTGTGGGCAGTTTCCTACCTTACAGTGGTCTTAATCACCTCTCAGCTCATTGAATGTCACCTCAGTCAGCCTACCCAGGAAAGGAGGGCTTACTGTGATGCAGCGTATCTGAATTCTTGTGCATTCAAAGGCACTTCTCTTGCTTTATACTTCAAGCAAAGAGTGACGAGGGTGGGGGCTGCCCCACCTTTCTCCTGATCTCATAGGACTTGAAAACTGTCAGTCTCCTGGGTGACTGGAGGAGTCTTCATCCATGGACAAATCTAAGACATCACTACTGTGTTATAGGCACTTTAGTGATCTGGATTGTTGTGCCCAGGAGCATGTGTTTTGTTTTTATTTTTATCTTTTCCACAGAATGTTGATTCAAGTCTTATTTTATTTCAGGAACAATTTCTTGACTTATATCTTCACTTATTTCTTGCTGTGTCTTCCTATGGTTTTACTGGGGGAGGGGAAACTTTCACTGTATTTTGCATTTATTTTGCTGGTGATTTCCTCTACCGTATCATTCCAATTCGTTTGGACTCTATTAAAATCTAATTCACTGAGTTTGCATTTTCACCTGAACAGTTTCTACTTTCTTATGCTTTGGGTGCTGTCTCTCCCTCTGTGTTGCTTCTGGTGGGACTTTCCCATTATGCCCCTTGGCTGAGCACATTTGTTTTAATCTTGTCATTCTGCCCTCTGTCTGACACCTTGCATTCTACACTGCACGGTTACTTCCAAAAGCTGATTTTTAGGTCTTACATTTTAAAACTTCACAGTGAAATTTTTAAGTTAATTTGCAGCAACATGGTTTTAGTTTGTATTCCCACATACTATTGGTTAAAAAAAACTCTCCCTCTCTCTCTCTCTCTTTCTCTGTCGTAGTCACCAAGTATATTAAGTGTTTTATTGTTTTTACTGCAAAGAAATCTTACAATCAGAAAATTAAGAAGAAAGTCACTATGATGCATATAAAATTCAAGTAATTGTGCACTGCTTTCTCCCCTGAGACAGAAGAGCAGTGGTGTTGGATGGCAAAGCATCCTCACCCAGGTGATTCTTCACTCCTGAAGTTCTGCTTCCTCCAGGAACTCAGCTGGTTCGGCCCATTTCAATTATAATGCACTATTACTTAAAAAGCTTGAAGGCAGACATTTTCATTGGTTTGTTTTATGATGAGCACCCTTGGGTGGCTATGAAAATGCTATTCTGCTATGTCTTCAAGTTGTATTCCTTTTCATAGGAGAAAAAATGACTCTTCATAGAAAGCACAGTACTATGTTAAAAACACTACTAACGCTCATCGACCTGCATGCAAATTTTGGGTTCTGATTTTTTAAAGTAACTTTCTTATATAAAACAGAAAAATGGTCCTGTTGTATGGAAAAGGGTGTTCAATCATGGTGTCTTAGCCTCACATACAAGAATACCACATAATGTATACTTTAAGCAGTTTCTAACTCATGCATAATATGACTCCTGCATACAGGTTGTGTCCCTTGATAAAATTGTTCCTAATTGCTACACTCTGCACGCTAATGACTTTACTGTAATTAACCACATGGCCTGCTGCACTGTTTTGTTTCATATTGCCATGCATGTTGAGTGCAAAAATGTTGAAAACAATAGGAAAATGGGTAAAATAGGACAAGAGATGTGGGATTTGATTTTCACTGTCCCTTTTCTACTTTCCTGCATCTCATAAAGAAATTAAACAAAGAATAAAGGAAGCCTTTTATTCCGAAACATTCTGTGATAAAGAGAATAATAAAAATGCCAGGAAAGTCATGAGAATAATTAAATGTTTAATATATTCACATAGACAAAGATAAATCAGAGGAAATTTTATAAAATTTAATGAAAGAGAAAGATATTTTATAATTAAGGCTCCAGAGGAAAAAGTTTTAAATATTAAAAGAGTTAGTAACCCATAATGAGTCAAAGTGTTTTATTTCTTTTTAAGAAATTAAGAAAACTAACATTTCTTGTCTCTTTACTTCTCAAAGCGGGAATAATCGTGTTCCTTCTGTTTCCAGCTTGTGTGTGTTCTCTCAACACTCAGACACATTCCTTCCTTTCTTCTGTCTTCTGCTTTCGGTTCTCTGCCCAATTTTCTTTGTCTGGTCACCCCAGCTTTGCGGGTCCCAAACAGCATTGATTATGTGCAATAGAAATGATCTGACTCCAAAGTTTATTTTAAAAAGGAGCACTTTAACCATCACCCTGACTTCCTACCTTCCAGAGAAGGGTCTCCCTGTGCCGGATGACCAGGTCCTGTGTCCCTGCCCACCGTGCTCCCTACTTCTCCCTTCCCCATCCGCTCCTCCACGTCTCAGGCTCTGCCTCGGCTCCACATGCCACGGATCGTCACTAACACTAGCTCTCTCCAGGGTTGATAATTTCATATTTTCTTCATAGAGAGGGGAAAAAAACACCATTTTTCCCTAAAGAAACAATTTCAATTTTTTTTTGAAATTACTAAATTTCAAAAAAATTAATAAATTTCCATTTATTTGCTTGATTAAACCTGAAGAAGAAGCTTAAAACAAACAGTAGCCCTGCAGCCGCAGAGATTAGAAAGAAACAGAAAGGACTACACAGCACAAAGGGGACTAGTGCTCAGGGCACAGAGCGCGGGCTCCCCCGCTGTCCCTGCCGGAAGTGCTGAGAGCACCTGTCCTCTGGGACCAGCCTGCCACAGGCACACAAATCCGGGTGCAAGGCTTTGCTCGACTCTGAGTTAGGTTTTCTACTGTGAATTACCTGCTTTGAAAGCTTCAGTTCAATAAATTGAAAGGTTTTGGAACTGTTCCAGTTTTCTAAATTGGTCACTTTTGCTAACTTTTTTTTCCCTAGAATTTTGTTAACTTTACAAAATTGTGTACAAGAACAGTTATTTATAATATTGCTTTCTAAAAATTTCTGCTGTGTGTGAAACTATATACTTTTATAATTTCTAAAATCATTCGTTTTTTTAAAAAAGTACTTGAACCTTCACAGAAGTTTGTCAATTTCATTTGTTATTTCAAAAAATAATATTGGCTTTAAAAAATATTTTATTATAAATTTGTTATGTTTCTTATCTTTATAGTATATTTAATATTTTAAAATCTATTTCCATAAATTTTAGAATGCTTAACTCTTAGATATGAAACCTTTCTATTTTTCTTTATAATTAAGTATGTAAGCAATAAATTATCACTAAGTACATCTCATTTATAGCCCTAAAGTTCCTACAACTCTCTTCATTGTTTAGCTCTACCTGTTTTCTAAACTTACTTTGATTTCTTCTTTAGAAATTTTATGAATAAAAGTAAGCATGGGATTTAAGTTATATTTTTAAATTTTATTCCATGGTCAGAGAATATGGTCAATGTTATCCCTATGTTTGGTATTCATGGATTTGCATATGTTGAACCATCCTTGCATCCCTGGAATGAAGGGTCCTTGTTCACAATGTATGATCTTTTTGATAATTCAATGCCTTCTGTTGGCAGTATCTTGTTGAAATTTTTGCAACTATATTCATTAAAAAGATTGATCTATACTCTTTGTTGGTTGAATCCATGGCTGGTTTTGGAATCACAGAAATAGTAGCATCCAGTAATGACTTTGGGAATACTCCTTCCCTTTCAGTTTCATAAAAAACTTAAGGAATATCAATGTCAGTAATTCCCTGAAGTTTTTGTGAAATTCAGGAGGGAACCTATCTGGACCTGGACTTTGCTTCGATAGTAGGTTGTTTATTGCTGCTTTGGTTTCATTGCCTGCTATTATTCAGAGTTTTAAATCATCTTGGTTCAATTCTGGTAATTAATATATAGCTAGAAAACTCTGATATTTCTTTGTTGATTTTTTTTGCCTGTTGATCTACTTATAGTGTGGTATTGGGGGTCCCCTACTATAATTGTGTTTATGTTTGTTTGATCTTTTACATTAGGAAGTATTCATTTTATAAAGTCAGGTGCACCATTATTTGGTGCATATACGTTAATAATTATTATCTCTTCCTGTTGGATTATTCTCTTGATCAATACAGTGGAACCTAGACTAATGAACACTTTTGTCTACAAACATTTTGGTTTGCAAACAAAAACTTTTTGTAAAATTATGTATTTGTTTGCAAACTCTCCATCAGATGACAAATGTGACCATGGCCATTTTCCCACAAAAACACAAACATAGCCATCTTTTCCAAACTGTGGCATAAATTAAGTTTGTGAATCAAGTTACCACCATCTATAGTGACTTTTTTTTTTTTTGCCTTTTTTGATCAGTTTTGACTTGGAGCCCACTTTGTCTGAATATAAAACAGTTATGCCTACTTTTGTTCTGGTTTATGTCGAATGGAATATTATTTTCCATCCTTTCATAGAAGATTTGCAACCTTCAGGTGTTTCCCAAATGACCCATGTGGCATGCTCATTCATGGGTAACAAAAACTGATATGATTTTTAGACTTCACATTGCAAGTAAGCTTTAAGAAACTATCACTTGTGGAGTTAGGTGCAGTATTACAGACAAATCCTCCTCTCTCACTAACTACATAAAGGCAACACAAGGTTTTATTCATGAGCAAAGTGTTGTAGGAGACTCTGACTGGCTTCCATGAAACCATACATGAAAGAGCTTGGCAAAAATGCAAATCACTGCCACTTCTTTCACTAATTGATTTTTATTTTTTGAAAATATAGCCCTTAACATAGAAATGTTATTTAATATGTGATAGATTTATGATTGCTAAAGAAATAATAAATATTTTTTAAATTCTACATATCTTCTGGTAGGATAAAAATCAATAAACATAACTGACATAGACAAGAACTTCGTGGTTTTCAGCAACTTCTAAGAAAGTTATTTGCAGGACAAAAATATTTGAAGATTCCTATCCTAGATTTATAACTCTGCAAGTCTTCAGTTTAGATATAATATTTTAAGACAAATTTAGGGAGAGATTTTTAGTCAGGAAAAGAGGAAAAAGTTTAAGAGATAACCACACTTTTCTCCTGTCTCTTAAACTCTGTATGTATAATCTATCTTTATAACCAATTTATTTTAACTCTAGGTGTTTTTCTAAATTGTCCTCCATAATCTGACTTATCTACTTCTTAATCTGGGCTGCTGACCTGCGTCTCTTTTTCTCTCTACCCTTATGATGCCCATATTAAGTCAGGGGCTCTCTGCTGCCTACAGAAAAAAATCAAAATGCTGCATGGTAACAGACCGGGCCTCCCATAATCTAACATTATATAAAGGGTTTTTTAATTTAACAGCAGGACTTAAAGCTCCCACACTGGTTGTTCACTAATTTAGCCAATTATATGATAATTGATCAATTCTAATAGTCCAAGTATAATGATAAATTAGTATATGCAGGAAAAAGGCCAACAGAGCTGTTTTTATACTTACAGAATTTGTTAGCATTTGAAAAATTATTAGCTGCCAACGTTAACATTCAGGGACTGAATAGCTGCTTTTTTCTTTCTCTATAAAACTAATAGTTCATTATAACTTCAGAACTCCAATTAAAATGATGGATTGTTTGAAAAGCATAGAACTCAAAAAGTCTGAATTATGAATGTGTGTTCAGGTATCTGATATTTTACACAACAGTTTTATTTTGTCCCAAAGAGATCTTCTGGTTTGCATAATTTAATAAAGTAGTTCAAATGAGTTTAGAACCTGCGGAGACTAAGGTTGCAAGGTTTAATCCTCAGTTTACGATACATATACAGTTTCTTTTGAAGAAAGGTTTTATTTTAATCAATTTAGCTTTTAAAATTCTGTTTCCCTTTATTTTGTTTTCTTTACTTCACTTTTTACATATTTTGCATCAGTACAATGTATACTGAGAATAAAACCCAGTTTGAAACACAAAATGATTGGTAGAGTTTCATTAGTCTTACAAACTAGAATGTAATTACAATCTGTTTATTGTTCATAAAATAAAGGCATTTGTCCAGGATATCTTTAGTTGTGTTCTCAATGACATTCTATCTGCTACTCTGGTGGTTTTTCATCATATTCAAACTATGAACATAGTCCCTCCTTCTCCAGATAGCCACCGCTTCCCTTTTCATATTATTTGGAATCATTCACTTAGTAGCTATCTTAAGTTATTCTTGCTATTTCCAAAATTCCAAGTACCCTTTGATGATTTTCTCTTCATTTTTAGCAAAGACTGGTCTTCTTTTCCATGTTTCAGTTGTATAGCATCCCATTATCCAGTCACCTTCCAAACCAATGATCCCAGGCAAGGTTCAACCTTGCAATTTTCCCAGCTCAGTCTCCCAAAGTTCTGGGACTACAGGCATGTATCATCATGCCTTTCGGCCCCAAGTTTTAAAAATATTTTTGTTCTGTGGTTGTTTGAGTTCACATATGCAGAAACCACAGACACAGAAGCAACTGTATAGAGTTTGTGAGGAAGCAAATTTTACTGTCTTCAAAAGAGTAAAGCATCCAGGTCTGAAATCCATGCCATGGCAGTTGCTACTCTGCACAGGTCCAGAAGATTAAAGAATTACAACTTTGAATGATAACTGAGCCACTGCAGGGAAATTTTATCAAAGAACAATGTCTGACTTAAACTCACCTGGACCTGTCTAGAGGTCAACCATTTGCTGGTCTGAAGAATCACTTTCCAGGTAAATACTTTAAACTGAATATAAAAGAAACAGGGAAAAATGTCACTCAGAATGACAATACCTAGTGGCAAGCACTATTGACATTTCTGGCATATTTCATTCCATAGATAAATTCTAATAGGGCAGAACACAAGCTATTTGAAACCTGAGAGAGTATTTGCCAAATATATACATAAAATCATTTAAAAACTAAATCACAATGTATGTTAGAGAAAAAAGCAAGACATGGATGATAAGTATAAGACTTTATTTCAACAAATGTAAGAATTTTTAATTTAAAAAATATCTGAAATAATAGACCAGTATGTCAGATTTTTCCTTTGACTCAAGAATTATATATTAACAACTGTTCCGTGAGAAAATGAAAATCTTACCCAAATCAATATTGCATTCCAATAAAAGATTCCAGCTTAGAACAAATGGCTCAAAATAATGAAAGAACATATGGAAGCATGGATTCAAACTGAATTGATAGCTTTAATTACACCAAATTCTGTAGTATATTGTTGTAGGGAGAGAAAAAAATTAAGTGTGCCAAGGATAAGCTACAAAGAGATGAACAATTATGAAAAAAAGAACTTATAAGTTTATATGAATATTTTTCTAGTGTTTTATATGAAAAATTTTTTTAAAACTCTTCTTGAACTATAGACTAGTTTTAGACCAAAAGGTGGTGTCAAATAATATCTTCTCAAACATGGCCATTTGACAGATGGTGATGTTGAGACCTAGCATAGCACAGCCTCCTTGTAGGGCCACGGCCCAGAAGCTGGGAGAACCTGGGAGAAGCTGTTATGTGGCCCAAATGGGACCACTACTTAAACAAGAGTGCGTGTTACTTCTCTTCCACCATTTATTCATGATTGCGATGTTGTTTTCTTCTTACATTTTTTAAAATGTACGTTCTAGCATTGGTTAATGAATTTCTACCAGCCAAGCGCTGCCATAACAACTGAGAAGGATCACCACTACTGATGATGATTCCACATTGTCGCTCCAAGAGTCATTGTCAGTAGCAGTGAGGGCTAACCTGGGGATTCTTGCTGAAATCAAACATTTTGTAACCTAATAACTATACTCACATATAAACTGTCATTTCTATGTAAATTAGTAACTCTAGCTAGAACATCAATTAAATGTCAAACAGGATATAATTTCATGCTATGGTAATAATTAATGCTTTAGGCATTTTCTCTGGCAGTTCAGGCCATATGCTGTATTTAACAGCTCTGGGATGTTTGTGTCTTCGGGACTTAGCTTATTCCTGTGATAAATTGACTGTCATATGCATGGGTGTCACTGTGTATCGGGACAGAGGCACAGTGAGCAGGTCCTCTGGAGTCTGACTGAGTAGGTCCTCTTGTGGCACCAGCAATACCAGCTGTGTGGTCTTGGAAGAGCTTATTTGCTACTCAGAACCTCACTCTCTTCATCTAAAACAGCAACACCACCCTCCTCAAACTACAGATCTAACAGTTTCACTAGTTTTAATTTTCTGCCTGGCACTTGCAAGTGCCTGGCACTTTTGCTGCAGTCCATCTTTTATTCACATGCAGTTTGCTTCCCTGCACAGCCATCCACTCCATTTGATTATAAAGTCTAGAAAAGAAGACTCCCTGCCCACTGTGTAGCATCTTGGATAGCACATGGTACATGCGTAGTTGATACATGCTTGTGCAAAGAATAAATGAGCTAATTTATATAATGAGGATACTATTATTGCTACCTCCTAGGGTTAATAAGTGTTCATTTCCATTGCTGGGACAAAAGAGCTGACCTACACATAGGAGGAGTGGTTTAGGTTTGTTTCGGCTCACGCTTTCAAGTCCATGGTGGGCTGGCTCCAAGGCAGGAACACCATGGGAGAAGGCACTGCAGGGGAAAGAACACGTACCCCATGCTGACCTCATGGTGACTGGGAAGCAGAGAGAGACAGGAAGAGAGGGCAGGAGGTGCTAACGTGCAGGCTTTGCAGAAGATACTGTCTTGCACTTTTTTCTAGTCTGTCATTCTAGGACCTTGCTTATATCTCCCTAGCATCTTCCTGCCTCTCCCTTTTGGTGCCCACTGTGATTTGCTCTCCCTTCCCTGAATAAACCCTTTGTGTCTCCTGGAGACCATCACACGAGCGTGCACTGCTGTGTGTGAAGACCTGCAGTGCCCTGAAGGCCGTGCAGAAATGGAAACATCAAGGTCTCTGTCCATTCCCAGAGTCGCATGTCAGGTGTGGCCAGGCCCTTCCAAAGAAGGTTTGGTGCTTTTCCAACCTCAGTCCACTTCATCCAACTTCCTCCCCTTGACATATTTCCATTAGAATACAATTGTTCATTCATTTCACAAATAACTATTGAGTATCTATCACGTTCAACAATGTATAAGGTAGTTGACTCCTTGATCTCACAAGATTGGAGAAAGGAGCTAAGAGACCATAGTTCCAGTGTCTAGAAAGTCTCTCTCTTCTTCATCACTTGAAATCTGAGGCACACTTTTGAGGAGGCCAAGCTGCGTGCTAATCTTCATGCCTTCACCTTAACACTCATGTGCTGGGTATGCTTGTAGTTAGGGCCTAGATATGTAGATAGATAGAGAGATAGATGGATAGATAGGAATTACACATACTCTAAGTGGCACATATGGATCATATATTTACAAAGTAAAACAAGTCTATTTATATATTTAATAAATATGTGTGCCTATATGTGCTGATATCCTTAGAATGCAAAAATGTAATGTATATAATTTATATATGTTGACTATTTTATTCATGTTCTTAGGATATGAAGACACATAATTTGTATAAATATATAACTTATATTGCATAAATCTACAAAAATTATTTATAATTATATAACATGGGTAAATTGGGTATATATATATGCAGATATATATATATGCAGATAGATAGATAGATAGATATATGCACACACACATAGTCACACACTACCCTCATGTGAGCGTCTTTCTAATTACCCTATAAACCATTTAAAACTCATTAGGAAGAAAATAAATGGCTTTCTAAACAATAGAGAAGTTTTATTTTCTATATCAGGGAAAGAAAACACTCATTTTTACTTTGGACAATTTAAAATTTTCCTGTTAAATTACACTCTTGGTCTATCACCTTATTCCTAGGTGAATTTTATCTGCTCTTTTTAAAAAATTCTGATGAATACAAAATCTGTATTCTCCTCACATTTTTAAAAGTGTTAGAAGAGGAAGAAAAGCTTTTGTTTGAATAATTCATGGAAGAGGAACAAATTCTGACTCACAGAACTCAAAAAAAATGTACTAATGGTTTCGAATTGTTGACAGAAATTCAATAATCCCGCATTGAAAAGGATTATAGTTCTGTGTGTGTTCAGAATAAAACCCACTGTGTGTGGAAATCTTGATAAACAACAGAGCCCCTAGAATATAAATTTTATTATTGCACCTAATATTGTAAGATTATATAATATTACCTCATTTAGTTTTAGATTTCAAAAAAAAATGCATTTGCATGCTTTGAGTAGACTAGAGACAACTGAAATGGAAATTCTTGCTTCCAGAAGACAGAATGTTAAGGAATTTAATTTTTTTTTCTTTATGGTATGTTTTAAACATTATATACTGAATATTGCTTATGTGAAAATAAATAAATTTACTTCTGAAAAATGGAATTACTCCTGTCCTCTCATACAATAAAAATGAATAATTTTTAACGATTTTACATGTTTGGAAATATAATATTAATGGATTGTTGAAAGTTTAATGTAATGTAATATTGAAAGGAATGAAGAAAAAATTTTAAATTGACCATTATTCCCACCTCTTAGGAAAAAAATTACTCCTTACCCTAATGGTAAATTTTCCTTATCATTATATATAGTACAAATTATGTGTGATGTACTGCCTATGCACATAAACTTATACAAATATACACATGCACCATGTGTATCTACATATATATATTAGCATCTACTTTTTATTCAGCTAGCATAAATGAACTCATGTTATACAACATCATATGTAAACATACTCTAGCTGTACTAAGAGCAGTCTGGACTTCCCTTTTCTTAGTTTACAGAGAGAATAAACAATAACCTTAAATTGCAGAATGTTTAGGTTGAGTGTGTCTAAACATTACACCATAGGTATTGTAAAGTGCAATATTTTATAAGATAACCAATAGAAAAGCCAACACTGAGTTTCATGCCCTGTGAATAATTTAACACCCAGATCTGGAATGATCGGTACATACACAAACCTTTTCTGTAACCCCGATTTCAAAACAAGTAGCAACCCAAATGAATATTAAACTACATTGTTGTAGAGAGAGTAATCTGATGTTCATTTTCTGTCTCAAATGTTTTTCAAAAGATGTTAATTATATTTCATTGTGGACAAGCTGCTGATTGCCCCCGATGCATGTTGACCTTCCTCAGAGAGAATTAACCTAAACTACTTAGCCCAAACTAATCAGGCTTGCTTCACTAACTGGCCTTTTGATTCCTTTAGCTCAGTGCTTCACTTGCATGTATCTAGTTTCAAGAGATCCTGAGTGCCAGGAGCATAGGTACTGCCAATATTGTACCACTTTAGCAGCTCTCAGGAAAAGTTGAAAGTGAAAGTGTGCTGGCAGAGACATGCCCAGGACTTTCTAAGCTATGCTGACTTCCTTTAGTTTTTGTTTTCAGTTCCTGTTTTTAGGGCTATCTTGACTGAAGTGAGGTGTATTTCCTTAGGACAAATATCGAATGCCTACGCTAGATCTGCCCATAAGACATACTGTTTTACATAATAGATGGCTGCTTGGCTTACGAGGGGCTTGCAGTCTCACAGACACATGAGTTGAAAGCATCCTAAATTGACAATGCACTTAGTATACTTAGGCTACTGAACCCTTAGTCTAGCCCACCCTAACCATGAGCACTTGCATCAGCTACTCTTGAGTTTATTGCAAAGCCTCTTTTCTCGTAGTGCAATGAAGACACTTTATCCAAAATGTGTTGGTCACACAGCCCAGCCCACTGAGAGAATATTTGTTAGGTGATCTTTGGCTGGAGAGAGCATTCCATGGAGTTTGGTAAGCCCAGGAAAATCTCAAAATTCCAAGTACGGTTTCTATGGAATACACTTCAGTCTTATACCATTTTATAAAATTAACAATTCTAAGTAGAACGATCATGAGTTGAGGACCATCTGTAACCAAAACAACTCAACAGAGACAACACGATCTGTCCCACGGGAGGACTGAGAGAATCGAAGCTCATCCTGCCTGGTACTTTCCCAGCATTACACAAAAATAGGTGAGTTCTTCTCCAGCAGTAGGCGGATTTCTCTAGATTAGATGCTGCTTCTGTTTTAATTCCTCTTCCAAAATCATTTATAAAGAATATTGAGGTTTTTTTCTTTTGTTTTGTTTTCCTGTTAACTATTATCAGTTTTTGACACATGAGACATTAGAGAGTAACTTCTATTTTCATATGAATCACCTTAGTAAAGAAAGAGTTCAAATACGATTAAGAAGATTATGGTTTTCCCAGTATTCACTCAATTTTGTCAATTATCAGAAAAATCTGTCCTTATTTCAATATGAGATTCATGAATTGGTAAAGAATTAAGCATGAAATATAAAAAGTTAAACTGAAAACTATACGTTGTGAAAATAGTATTAAAACATTTCTCTTTAGAGGCAAAAGCAAAGTTTCAAAAATTTAAAAAATACCAGTTTTCTTTAATTCATAAAAGAAAATTCATTTTCTAGTGCTTTACTATTTTATGTTTTGCTATTTTATTAAGTTTACAATGTAATTGTGTTGCTTAAGAAAAATGACACAAAACTATCTTGCCTTTAGGTAGTTTTTTCCCTAATAGTATTTCAGTTTAAAAGACAAGCATTGCCTTTATTTCAGATATTACTCTTTGAGATTGCTTAAATAGTTGACACAGGGGCTGATTTGTGGCAGTGTGGTCACTGACCCTCTTGGGTTATGGCATGTGTAATGGTTGATACATTGTGTCAACTTGAGAAGTTTAGAAATTTAACTAAGAGATTCAGCAGGGAACCAGGATCTTCATTTTGTAAATACCTTCATTCTGTGTAAGAGGAGGGCACAGAGATTTTGTGAGTGCTACATCTGCCCTTGGGAGTGAAGGGGCGGGTGGCCTGCATACAAGATAAGGGAAGAAAAGAGGCTTGCTCTTTTCCCCTTTTTCTCTGGCTGCTTTTGCTGGCTGCCTCCTTGAAGTGTTGCCCTGTGTCATGCCACCCTGCCTTGGAGCCAGCTGATTATGGACTGAAACCTCCACAGTGAGCTAAATAAACCTTTCCTTCCTTTATTTTGGGTGTTGAATATTTTATCCCACTAGAAAAAAGTAACCAAGACAGCATGCAAGCGAAAGAGCAGCATTTGTAGTGCAGACCAAAAGTAAGTGGCATAGTCGGCCAGCCTAGAGCTGAGGAGACCAGTCTCCCATCTGCAACCATTCACTGTACACTCAGAAGCATGTGTGTTGGGCTTAGTGCCTTAGTCACATTTCTGTCTCTAGCACAGAATTTGACATCTATGACGTAAAGGAGGAGAGCTTTACTTTGGCTCACAGTTTCAAATGGTTCAGTCCATGGATTATTCACTTGCTCCAAGGCAGAAGTAACACAGTGGAAGGGTGTGGTGATGGAAAGCTGCTCAACCCATGGCAGCCAGGAAGCAGAAGGAGAGGGAGGAGCTGGGGACAAGAATACTTCCTGCAAGATCATGTCCCCACCTCCACCCAAACCCATCTCCTAACATCACAATGGCCTTGAGCTCATCAATGGAAGGATCCATGGATGAGCATGGTGCCCCCATGAAGCCCCACCTGTGGACACATAGACTTCTGGGGGACATTTTACATTTAAACTACAACAGACAGTGAGCTTGCATAGGTCGCTTCTATTCAACTGTCTTCCTCAGCCCCCATCCCAAACACACCAAGTCCCACACTGCACCTCTTACATTGTTCTCATCCTACTACATCATGGTAACCAGGACCCAACTCTGAGCAACACGATGGAGCAACTGCTGAGGCTGCAGGCTTGGTTGCCAGCCCGTGGTGCTTTTAGAAGGAGGTGGGGCCATGTGAGCGGTCCCTGGAGGGCACCCCTGAAGGGCATAGGGGGAGCCCCACCATTTCTGCTCTCTCTGTTTTGGCTCCTGGATGCCATGAAGTGAGCAGCCCCCTCCACCGTGCACTCCCTGCCGTGATCCTCTGCCCCAACACAGGCCCAAGGCAGCAGGGCAAAATGACCAGGACTGAGCCCTCGGACACTGAGCCAAAATGAACCCTGTCCTTTCCAGTTAACCCAGGTATTTTACCACAGTGACACAGTGCTGACTACCAGACACAAAGGTTTCCCGGAGAAGTTTGACCACATAAGCACTTTTTTTTCAATGTCAAGTTTTCCATTTGTTGATTTTGGTACATTTCACTCATGTGATAGACTATTGATCAGAAAAGTACTTGTCTTGGATGGCAGTTTTTGTGTTTGAGATTCTCTGTCAACTGATTCTTAATCATTTGCCTTACTGTCTCACCAAGACAAGGCCAGGAAATGCATCAGGCCCCACTCTGCAGCCTAATCCAGGCCCAGCAGGCACGTTTATCTAGAGCTCTATTCTCAAGGCAAAGGCACATTTCCTCTCTCGCAGCAGTAAGGAGAGATGGGAAAGTTCTGGTCACGTCTGCTGCTGTAGATGAGATGTCAATTTATGACCATGACTTTTGTCTCAGAACCTCTCTACTGTTTGGATTTTGAGTTTGGGGTCTCTTCAGTTTTGGAAATAAATTAATTTTAGAAAGCTATCTTACATTCAAAATTGTGTTTTCCAATCATGATTTAGGCTCTGTTTTCTCTGCTGGGGTATCTTTATTTCCAGATTAACTTTGATTTTGAAAAATTCTTCAAAGGTTGTTATGATGAGATTATACCATTTATCAATTTCTAATGCTCAAATAAAGTCATCAGTCTTAAAATTTTCTGTTATTTACATGTGGTAGAGGGAAATAGATACATGTGTTTAATCTTCACTATTGATCAATTCACTCCTCTACTTGAAATAAGTGTACATAGTTTACTCTGTAAAATACAGTTTCTTTTTAGAAAAATAAGGGTACATATTGCATATACTATAGGACTAGATATTGTTAACATTTTATATGCATACATAATAAAACTACCCATAATCTATCAACTAGAAATAACCACTCTTGGTATTTTGGGTATACAGATGACTAATCTATTCTCATTCAAGAGCATGTCTTGAATTTCTTCCACATAGTTCTGTATGTGCATGTTTATTTTATTGAAACAGTAACCTATTAAACTGATAATTGTGTAACTTGATTATCTTTCAGTTGTATTATAAACTTGTTAAATATTCAGTGGTGGAATTTTTACTATTGACAACATCTTTCATCATACTGCATATTTTCATGTCTTCCATTGTTGTTTAGATGCTTCCAATTTTCTGATTATAAACAGTGCCTCTGTGCACCTTCATAGAAATAAAACTTTCCATACATTCATAATTATGTTCCCAGGGTAAAAAAAATGTAACTCTTCCTAACCTACTATTACAGAAGAATTAGCAGAAAATCTTAGATATTGCCATGGGAGGATTACTAACTCCTTTTTGCTTTACAGTATATTAAATAAAATTTGTTTTCTTGCTCTTTATCAATTCACAAAGAGGTTGAACTAACAGGTAGTTACTCGCTTTTTATGTGCATATAAGGGAAGGGGAGAGAGACAGAGAGAAACAGAGACAGAGACAGAAAGAGAGACAAGAGACTGCTTATTAAATTGCTTTAAATTCACAGAGAAATAAAGGCTGATTCTTAGCTGTTTCAAAAGGCTGGGAGAAATCTGGGAATCCTAGGTGTTTGGTGCTTTAACTTTGCACCTTTCGTAAGACAGAAACCAAACAAAGCAAAAAAACAAAACCAAAACAAAACCCACCATCACCAACAACAGTCCTCTCCTTAGAGGCAGCTGGCCTGTGGGTAGCCCCGGTGAGCACACATCTCCTGTTGCCCTCTAGGGTTGCTCTGTCTAAGTTATTTTGTTTTCCTGGTGCTGGGACCAGAGTCCAGGGCACCACACACTCCAGGTGAGGCTCTGCACCTGCCACCCCTGCCCTCACTCTGTTTCTCTGATGCCCTGACCCACGAAGATCGGTGCCACCCCTCCTCTGGGCACAAGGAGACCCACGTTCTAGCTCCTGCTTGCTGCACTGTCTGGGATCTTCTTCTTCTTATCCTTTCCTTGCCCTTCAGCCAAAGTCTGCCAGGAACAGACTGCACTTGAGCCACCTGGGTTTTCTGCTTGTGCAGTGCAGAGAAGGTTTATCCGGAGAGCCATGGGGTATCTGAGTAAAAGAGCACTAGAAAGAAAATAGGATTTAGGCTGGGGTTATGTGAGTTGAGGAAGCATTCAAAAAAGCATGAATTCTCTGTAGTTTGGAAGCAGGGGTATTTTATGCTTCTTTATAGTGATGGGATATTAATGACTCCACCTAGAAGTTAGTAAACTAATATTAAACTAATACTTTTGCTGTTAAACTAGTATTTCATAGAGATACTAGTTTGTTCCATAGTTATGCTTATAAAACTTAGAAGTATATGTAAAATGTAGTCATAAGCCTTAAGCAAATTTTTCTGGCTTAAGAAGGCTATCTGGGATGGGGAGGAGGGGGACGGGATTGGAGAGGAGTGAGGATGACCAAGAGGAGATCTGCCTGCGTGCCAACTCTCTAAGGCAAATGCAGCTATTATATATCACAAGCACATACTAACAACAAAAAAACCCTAAAAAGTAAGATAACTTTTCTTTAGCTGTCATAGATAAAAAGTAGCCTAATGTGTTGCAGATTTATTATTTCAATATTAAGAGAAAGTATACAAATTCTTTCTGCTTGCCAATATCTATAGTCCATTTTGTTCCTTATTCACCCTTGGGGTTTCTCACACAAGAGAAACAATGTAATATTTAAACTTGTGTCTGACTTATGTCATTTAAAATTATGATCTCAGCATACATCCATTTACCTAAAAACATCTCAGGTTTATCCTTTAGGAGATGGCAGAGTTGTACTCCATTAGATATAAGTACCACATGTTCTGTATCCATTCATCTGTTGATGGACATCTGGGCTTTTTCCAATTGCTAATAAACTCAGGTATTTTATACCGTACTGCTATAAATGTGGATATGGATAGATCACTGTGGTATGATGTTGGTAAATATAAGCAAAGTGGAGGATACATATTGGGAAGTAGGAAGAACTTGTTCAAATGGGAAGGGGAATAAGGGGGTGGGAAGGAGGAAGAGAGGAAAGGGAAAAGGTGTTAAAGAAAGAGAATGGAAGGAAAAATGAAAACAAAACTTTGCAAATGGAGAGGGGAAGATAGGTTGAAGAAAGGGGAGGGGAATGGGAAAAAAATAAGATATATTATGTACAGGTACAAATTCTCTACGATGAATATGATCATTATATAGGACAAACATGTACCAATAAAAAAATTTTAAAGAAAAATATAAGTGGTGATTGGAATTATTTTAAAATACTTAGTAATAGATAAAATAATAGTTGATGTACTTTAGTCATAAAAGTTATAATGCTAGTGAGATTAAGGAACAGCATTTTAACTATTAACTTATGCTCAAATATTACAGCTATCTAAAGGTCTGTCCAGTCCTCTCTCTATGTATAAAACTTCTCGGTCATCGATTTGTCTTTAGAATAGTGGAGGAAATAATATATTGTAATCTGTATTTACCAAATGTCTTCTAGATTCTGAAACCTACCTTGAGGTCAGCGTTTCTGAAGATGAAAGAGTGAATAATCCTGGGGAAAGGAGAGAGAGAAATGAAACTGAAGCCTCATCAGGAACCTCCAGAAGTGCTGCATCCCTGGCCATGGTGCTTCCTGCTGAAGTTCCTTGTGAGGTTGGTAATGCTGTCCACTGTCCTGTTATATAAATGGCCCTGTTGTTAATTTAATAGACATTGCATTTCACCAGACTATAAGCTATAAAATATGTGGCATCTTAGTGTACTTCATTCATGCTGTGTTATTGTAACCTAGAACAGTATCTGGCAATTAGTTGGCAATTTCATAAATATCCATTGACTGGATATTAGAGAATATACAAAAGCTTAATTTTGTCAAGTGTTATCTGACATTTTACAAACAGATGCGTAATTTCTAGTTATACAGATCAAGATATTTAAGACAGTTGGATTCATATTAAACAGTCTAAACTGCTTTATTTTCCTAAAGGGGAATATAACCTTGAATAGAATTTAGTTTTTTTTAGTTCAATTAGTTTTTTTATTATAAACATAATTTAAAGGTTAATGTTGTGGCTTGTATCTAGATGCCCCCCCCAAAGTCTCATGCACTCATGGATGGACCTTTTCAGAGCTGCCTGGATCTAGGGTATACGACACTGCAATTAAGGTGTGTGGCTCTAAATTAGCTCACTGATTGGAATTAGCATAATTCTCAGTGTGGATAATGGGAAGTCCCACCCTGGATACGACTGTCACCAATCAATAGGCTTGTAGCCTGTATAAATAAATAGGGTCAAATAGAAGGCAGGCTTGCTCCCTGCTGCCTCTGCCTGCCCTGCCATGGACTGTTGCTCCTCTGCGATGCTCCTCTGCCATGGCATCCTGCCTCGGAGCCAGCCACCTATAGACTGAAACCTCTACAAACAGTGAACTGAAATAAACTTAAGTGGAAATATCATAAGTGCTGTGAGAGTTGGTCCTTCAGGAAATAATCATATAACACTGGGGAAGGATTTCTAAGAAGATAACTACATGGGAACATATTCCTGACAGTTCTTCCTGACAAATCTTCCTGAGAATGAACCACCAAAATGAGCCCTGGATAGAGCTTGGCCTGGATCTCCGGTGAGGTGATCTGACAGTTAAAAGCTGGGGCCTCAATGTCTTGGTAGTCTTGCGCAGAAAAAGGTAAAGATGCAGGAGAACCATTCGGGGATGCCTAAGAGTCCTTCTGGTGGCAGCCCGTGAATCTGCCTTCCCTGGAGGCCAAGGCTCGCTGATGGCTTCTGGTCCCCTGATCCTGCGGTGCAGGGAGCTCAGTGCTATCCAGAGCTGGGCAGGTTTGGTTCTCTCCTTTCCCCCAACACACATGCCTGAGCATAAGAAAGCTCTGTTTTGCGCTCCGGTGCCATCCATTCCAGAGGGAGGCAAACTACTCTGATGTTATCTTAGCAGCCCCAGGAACTCACACTTGCAGGTTTGTGAGAGCTGACGAATGATCAGGCAAAGAAAATCACCACACATTTAAGAGACTCGGAAACTTACAGAGGGAACTGAGCTACACAACCCAAGCTAAGAGCTCCTACTGAGTCAGAAATAATGGGAGAAATAGGAAGAAGTGCAACAAAAAGGGAAATGTGAGCTGCTCCCAAATAGATGAAATCAAAGAAATCCCCACACCCGCAAAAAAAACTCTGAAGCTTAAACTAGCTCACTAGAGTTATGCAGTGAGTCTCAATAGATGCTTTAAAAAATTTCTGCAGCATTAAAATTTGAGCACTGTAAAAACCACTTTGTTGTTAAGGTTGCAAAGAAATCAAATTCCAGAATTAAGTTTCATTTCCTCTAGGAGAAGTTGTGCTGTGCAGGTGGCAGTTAGGATAGAGGTTCTTTCAACAGCTCAACCATGGATCTTTTTCCATTGACGTGGACAAAAATTTTTCAACTCGTCTGAGGTTAAATTATTTCAGTATCACATCCCTCTTGGGAATCTCACTCTTTAAAATATTCTAAGAGTTAGAAGGTCATATAAAATCATTTTAATACCAGCCCCACTCCCCAAGAATTCAAAACAAGCTAATCCTTTGGACCAAAACCAGTTGTTCCTGCACAATCTTGCATGCTCTGTATGTTGATCTCAGTACAATCTAAGTCCTTAGGATGGTTTCCAGGTACCACAGAAAAGACCATTTGTACCCAGCTGAGCAAAACTCCTGTTTCAAGTCTACACTATTAATGTTCACTGTCGGCTGACTGTCCCGAAGCACACTTTGTTCTTCAGCTCACTTCTGAGAATTCTTCCCATTACAGGTAGACAGAGGCTGTGTCCCTAGGAAGGGACAGGTAAAGCTTCCCTGCCATCCTAAGTGATCCAGAAAAGTACAGTGCTGTTTCTGCCCGTGGCCTGGGCTCCTCTAAGCTGGGCCTCCTTCCCACAAGCATCTTCACAGCCTGTCCATTCCTCTTGGTAGTTCTGTCTCCAGCACAAATTCTCCACAGGGCATAGTCTCTACTTTTTGGGTGTGGGCTTAGATGAGGCCCCTCTGTGCTACCTCAGTTGTGGAACCGCGGGTCTGTGGACCTCTCCCCACATGCATGCATGCTCCAGGAAATCTGTGTTGCTCCATTACTAACTGGCTGGTGGGCGACACTCCTGCTGCCAGTAGCTGGGGGAGGGGTATCTGTTTCTCTGCCTCATTTCTTTTCCCTGTGCTCTTCTTTTCCACAGATTTTCAATCTCTTAGGTGTTGAAAATCTGTTGCCACTTCTACAAACAATAGAAAACTATGTTTTTCTCTTGGATTTGTTTTCTATCTGCTCACCAAGAGGTGCCACAGAGATCTGTTTCTGTAAATTGCGCCCTGTGTCCTTGTGTCTTGGTTACTTTTCTCTCATCACTAGGACAAAATTAAGGAAGGAAGGATTCATTTAGTTCACAGGTTTCAGCCCATAATCAACTCCAAAGCAGGGTGGCGTGGCACAGGGGCAGCACTTCAAGGTGACAGAAGACAGCAGAAACAGCAAGAGCAGAACAGGGAAGAGCAAGCCTCTTTTCCTCCTTTATATTGCAGGCAGGCCAGCACCCCGAGAGCAGGTGTGGCGCTCACACCATCTCAGTGCCCTCGTCTTGTATGGGATGAGGATGTTTACAAAGTAAGGGCCTGGCTCACAGCTGGTTAATTAGTTAAACTGCTAAATTTCTCCAGTTGACACCACCACGTATCAACCATTACACCTTGAGTTTTAGGCTTCAGTCTGCCTCTTCATTTGATCTCTTCTTTCACTTTCTGTAGGGTTGGTGCACTTCTGCATATTTTATATTTTTTAATGTTTGCTGTGTTTCTTGGCCAGGATGTTAGTTTTTCAATCATTTCCTCCTCGGTTTTGCCTCAAAGGGTAACACAGTCGTCAGTGAAGCACATGAGTCCCAGTCTGCCAAGCGAGTCCATTGTTCAAAAGACTCTTGCACTCCAGTCTCCCCAGGGAGGGTCCCTGCAGGAGGCGCTCTCCCATGGGAATGACATCTCACCCGAACCTGCTGGCCCAGGCCTTGGTGGCTTCTCCTCTTCTGCAGTCATCATTCCATGCATGTCTCAGGCAGTTCCCTGGGCTCCGAGGTTCCCGACTCAGGGTGTGTGTGGGGGGTAGGGGTTCCCTCTTTCTGCAAAGGGAGCTTGGGTGACCGCACAGGCATCTGCTGTTGTCAGAGCTGGCAGATGTTACTGAATCTGGTGGATAGGAGCTTAGCATCCGAAACAACTTCTGCAATGCTCAGGACAGGGTCCATGGCCAGGCCAGTGCTCACTGCAAACCCGGGGCTCTGTCCTGCCCCAGAGCACAGGAATGGTACCACCTCGGGTCACCCCCAGACCTGCTGCACACAGCCATCAGTTCAGTGTCTCTCTACACAGTTTCACAGTAAGCTGCCCAGCTGTCCTACCGTCACTCAGTAGCGCCACCTAATCTTGAAGGGATACTTCCAGGCACTCCTTTTTATTTTTTGTTGATATTATTGTTATGGTTGTACTGGGGATTGAACCCAGGGCCTTCATCCTGAGAAATATTCCCAGCTTTTTTTACTTTTTGAAACAGAGTCTCACTGAGTTGGCAAGTTACCCAAGCTGGGCTGAAATTTGAGACCCTCTTGCCTCAGCCTACCACAGTGCCAGGATGCCAGATGCACACCTCTATGCCTGGCTCAGCTGCTCCCTTTATAAATTTTGTCCAAAACTTTAAGAAGTTTCCTTCAAGTGTGTTCCCCATGGGAGCCCCCCCTGGAGTGCCAGAGCCTCACCACGCCCGCCTTCGTGAGCCCTGTCATAGCCTGGGTGACGGCTCAGTGTGTCCCCAGCAGGTCACCGAGTGAGCGCATCTCCTCCACCTCCTTCTCTCCTCACAGGCGCAGGCGCGTCTCTAACGTGCCCTCTCCCCTTCCCGTTGGAAGAGTCTGCCCGTTGAGTCTCAGCTTTTCTGCCCCCAAATTGCTCCCTTCTTTCCGTTCAATTCAACCCCTCAGTCCTTTCTTCTTATTTTTATTCTCCCACGGCAGCTACCTTGATATCCTGAGGATGAGACTGAAGTGTCCTTAAAACCAGTTCACACATTGATTTCTTAATCAAATTCAGTGCTTAAAGTTACAGTGCGACCCTGAAGATCCCATAAATGACTTTATTAGCATTGGGTCGGTATTAGCTTCATTCCATAGTCTCCTAGTTGAATCCTAGAACGCAACAAATTTCCTAATAACGGCCTGAATCCTGTGACCTGCTCACTCACACACCTGTGTGTCTGAAAGGACCCTGAGTCTCCAGACCTGCAGGACTGGCCACTGACTATGGAATCAGGAAATGGAGAGACCCCCAGACATCAAGGAAGGCCGCGAACCTTACACCCCTCGGAATCTCAGAGCTTACCTCTTACCAGTGGCCTCGAATTCAATTTTCAACAGTAAACAGGAACTACCAGCACTGCCCACTTAGCTCTGATGCCAAATCACAAGCCACTTCTTTGTCACCAAAGCCTAAATTAATTTTAAAAGCTCAACAAATAGAGTAAAAGATGATTATACCCACCAAGGCCTAACATGTCCATTCTCTGAAGTGCTGCCCTTCTGGAGGTGAGATGTAGAGCAGCCAAACACGTCTTTCTCCTTCAACAAACCGATTGGTTCTCAAATTACTAGAGATCATTAGAAACTATGAGAAGAATTTAAAAAAAATTCTTACTTCGGAGATCCAGAAATAAACGGCCTGTTACATCCTGGACATAGAGTTTTCAGAGCTTTCCAACTGACTCTGAAAGTGAGAATTAGTAGCCAAATCAGGGCCCGTTGTCACAAATTCTTCCTCTGCTGCCCTGGCCAAGACTGATGCCAACCAGAGACCCACGTGGCCTGGCTCCAAGGCCAGCATGTGATGCATAGAAGGAGCTGTCGGTCACCAAAGCCCATGACAAGTTCCTGAGGTCACCGGGATCAAAGTCTCCTCCCATCACTGCTGGCTAAATCCTTTAAGATGAAGACACCATGGTGGCAGGACCAGAGACTTCTCTGCCATCCTGTTCCATTGTGCATCGACTTTCAGTCCTGTTCTTTAGGCCTCAAGATTTGTGACCAATGCAAGAAAATGTTTGAGTTTTGTAGTGAGCATTACCATAACCCACCCTCTGATTTCTCAGGCCCAAATAAGACCCACATAGAGGCATCGAAAGACTGAGAGTCAGGCAGCAGCCTCGTGACTGATAAAACTCGGGCCTCCTGGTACTTCCTCCAGTGAGCTCAATTCACCTACAGGACCATGGACAAGAGTTCCCTCTGAGGTGGTTGCTGACCAGGGGGATGCAGTGAGCAGATGAAGCAGACCATGGTCCATGTGAAAACATCACATTTAAAATATATAGACATAGATCTCTTAGGAGCATAACTTTTACAAGATGCCACATGAAGTGAGAAAATAAAAGCTCCCCCCAATGCATAAAATCTAGCTGAGAACCCAAGACTACAGATGCAAGGAACTACAAAGAGTAGAGGGCTTGTCCAAGCAGGGCTAAACTGGGGAGTGTGGCTGTGAATTGCTCTAGAATCTCCTTGGAATTCCAAAGTCCTTGAGCACTGAAGTTCCAGCAGGGTTTGATGGAGCTGGTAAAATCTGAGTTGGGCCTCAGTGGACAGCCAAAGTCTAGGGAGAGAAGGAGGAAAGCAACTAAATAGCAGGACAATGCCATGCACAAACAGGCCAGCTAGCTAATTTGTAGTACAGATTGAAAACCCAAGGCCCTTTGTTCAAATTATTAAGCATTTCAAGGCAGTGACAGGT
>RJWM01005475.1:0-91678 GCA_004363535.1 Dasyprocta punctata | reverse complement strand
TTCTTTTTTTTTTTTTTTTTCTTTTTTTCTTTTTTTTTTTGCATCACCAGGGATCGAACTCACAGCTTCACACCTGCCAGACAGGTGCTTATGCCACTGAGCCAAACTCCCGGCCCTGGTTTTTTGAGGTAGGGTTGCACTGTGTAGCTCAGGCCAGGCTTGCGCTCACATTGTAGCCCAAGCAGGCCTCGAACTCACAACCTCAGCCTCCCAAGTGCTGGGATTAAAGGCGTGCACCACCATGCCCGGCTCGTTCTATTTTCTTTTCTTTTTTTTTTTTTTTTGCGGCACTGGGAATTGAACTCACAACCTTGCGCTTGCCAGGGCAGGCGCTTAAGCCGCTGAGCCAAACTCCCCAGCCCTGGTTTTTTTGAGGCAGGGTCACACTATGTAGCTCAGGCTGGCCTTGCGCTCGCGTTGTAACCCAAGCAGGCCTAGAACTCACAACGCTCCTCCTACCTCAGCCTCCTGAGTGCTGAGATTAAAGGCGTGTGTCACCACGCCCGGCTTCGGTCTGTTTTCTTGATGTGACAATTTATTGGTATATGTTTTCCTCTTAGGACCTCTTTCATTGCATCCCACAAGTTTTAGTATGTTGTGTCTGCATTTTCATTGCATTTTAGGTATTGATTAATTTCTTCTTTAATTTCATCTGTAACCTATTGGTTGTTCAAGAAGTTGTTATTTAATTTCCATGCATTCATTTAGGTTTTGCAGTTTCTTTTGCTATTAATTTCCAATTTCAGTGCACTATGATCAGATAATATACTTGGGGTAATTTCAGTCCCTTTGCATTTACTTAAGCGTGTTCTATAGGCTAATATATGGTCCATTTTAGAGAACGTCCCCTGTGCAGTTGAGAAAAATGTGTATTCTGATGTAGTTGGGTGGAATACTGTAAACGTCTACTAAGTCCATTTGTTCACAGGTTTGATTCAGTTCTGTTATTTCTTTGCTTTTTGTCTAGTTGATCTATCTCTTTGTGACAATAGGGTATTAAGGTCCCCTGTTACAATTGTGTTACTGTGTATTTGGTTTTTCATGTTTATTAGTATTTGTCTTTTTTTTTTTTTTTTTTGCGGCACCGGGGATTGAACTCACAGCCTCGCGCCTGCCAGACAGGCACTTAAGCTGCTGAGCCAAACTCCCGGCCCTGGTTTTTTGAAGCAGGGTCGCACTATGCAGCTCAGGCCGGGCTTGCGCTCGTGTTGTAGCCCAGGCCGGCCTCGAACTCACAACGCTCCGCCTACCTCAGCCTCCCGAGTGCTGGGATTAAAGGCATGCGCCACCACGCCCGGCAGTATTTGTCTTATATAGTTGGGTACTCCTGTATTTGGTACATATATATTTATGATTGCTAGCTCTTCCTCTTAATGTTTCCCCTAACAAGTATACAGTGACCTTCTTTATCTCTTTTGATCATGTTTGGCTTGAAGTTTACACTGTCTGCAAACCGAATAGCTACTCCTGCTTTTTTCTGGGTTCCTGTTGCATGGAATATAACTTTTTGTCCTTTGACTTTTAGTCTATGAGTAAAAGTCAGATGTGTTTCTTCTATACAGCATATTGTTAAATCCTGTTTCTTGATCCATTCTATTTCTTTTAATAGGTGAATTGAGGCCATTTACATTGATGGATATAACTGATATGTACTGGCTCCACTTTGTCGTATTATTTTCCTGTTGTTCGTTTTCTGCTTTTCCCCCTTGTTTAATTGCTTGCCCTGTCTGGTGGTTTCTTTCTGTTGTTGTTCTGGGAATTGTAGTCATTTTTATCTCTCTCTATGTCTTTCAATACTCTTTCTAGGGTTGGTTTGGTGGACACGAATTTCTTCAGTTGTTCTTTGTCATGGAGTATCTTATTTCTCTATTAAATTTCAAAGCAAGTTTTGCAGGGTACATCAATGTGAGTTGAAAGTTGTTTTCTTTCAGGGCTTGAAACAGTCACTCCAAACTCGTCTTGACTTGAGGGTTTGTGCTGAGAAGTCTACTGTGAGTCTAATAGGCTTTCCTTGATAGATGAACTGTATCTTTTCTCTAACAGCTTTTAGTATTTTGTTTTTATGCTGAATTTCTGGGATCTTAATTATTATATGTCTGGGTGTAGATTTATTTTGATTATGACTATTTGGCGTTCTATATGCCTCACTTATCTGCGAATCAGATTCTTTTCCCATGTTTGGGACATGTTCTGCTATTACTTCTGTGAATAGTTTTTCTATGTCATTTGCATTGACCCCTGCATCTTCATTGATGCCTATTAGTCTTATATTGTTTTTCTTTGCATCATCTTGAAGCTGTTGAATTGTCCTTTCATGCTGCCTTGTTACTTTTAAAAGTTCTTTTCTTTCATGATCACTAGCTGCGGTCCTGTCCTCAAGATCTGAAATTCCATCCTCAGCTTCATTCAACTGGATTTGCCAGCTTTCAATAGAATTTTTTATTTCTTGGATATCTCTTTGAATTTGTTTCATGCATTCTACTTGTTTTCTATATTGTTCATTCAAGGGTTCCATCATTTTCCCATGCTCCTGTACTTTTTTTATCTATGTCTTCTCTAGCTATGCTGAGCAACTCCTTTATTAAAGTTGTCGTTTCTTTCTTTACATGAGAGATTATTTCTAATCTTGATTTCTTCTGTAGCCTCATGGATTTGTTTTTTTTATTTCACTTGCTATCTTTCCAGAAATTTCAGGTGTGTGACTTTTAATGTCCTCGTTGTCGCTGTCTCCTGTACTTTGTTCTTCATAGACTGGATGTTTGAGATTGTAGTTTGCTTTTCCGTTTTGTCATTTTCACTTTTTGGGTTAATAGTTGGTCTTTCAATTCCACTAGCCTCAACTGTCCATAGTATGTGTCCTAGCGTCCTGCTGTGTGGTTGATGTTTGTCTGATTGCTGGGTCCTACAATGAAGGGGAGGGCCAGTCACTTGAATTCCTCCTGCAGGGCCTGTTGGGTGAGTCCTGTATTCTTCCTTTGCTGACTAGCCTAGGGGTATTGATGTAAGTCCACCCTTAGTTCCTACTGTTACTATGGCGGATTCAGGTTGTTCCAGGCCACCAGATCTACCTGGCTATAGTGTTCGCCTCAGCTGGAACCCTACTGTGTCACTGGGTGTCTCATAAGTCCTTTTGATTTCCTCCGGGTTGGGGGAGGCCTTGTCGGCACTTTCGTCAACCCACCTGGTGTTCTCTCTATGGAGGAAGGACTCACCCACACTCTTGCCAGGCTTGCCAAAGTCGTACAGCTGGGGCGGGGAGGCAGGTAGTTCACAGCTGCTCCTGTTTACTCACTGAGGTCCTCTATTTGAGGGGGAAACTCACCACAGTGTCACAAGCCCACTGAGGTCCTCTGTGTGGGTAAGGTATTGCTGAGGCTCCCATCAGCTCAGCTGGGGTTCTGTAGGTGCTGATTGTCTGTGGGCTGCAGCAGTCTTTTGGGGTGGGGGTAAGGGTGACCTATGATCCCGGAACTGTCCTAGGTCTGTGGGGTGTGGAGGAGGGGCAGCTGATGTTCCCGCAGCTGTCCCAGGTCTGAGGGGTGAGGAGGAGGGGCCGCCCAAGATGGCTTTCCCAGGTCCAGCAAGGAGCAGGGTTTTGTTTTTCAACTTCAGCTAGCAGACTTTATGCAGGGTTCTTTTCTTTGGTGTGTAGGTTGTATCACCAGGAAAGCCAGGAACGACTGGAATGATTGCAGGTTATTTAATTTAGTAGTATTTGACACCTCCAAAGCAGTCACATTTTTGAACATTGGAAACATTTTTACACAGTACGGTAGCAGTGAAAGGCCTCATTGCCCAATATTGGGGCCACTTTAACAAAAATTTCTATCATGGATTTCTTAGGACTATTATTATTAGTATTTTGTTTAATTTTTATAAATAAGATCTTAGCTTTTAGAGTAAGAAGTACTATAATGATATTTGTTTTTGTTTTTTTCTCCAATCAGATTTTGATAACGTTCATCCTAGAGAATTTGTACCTGTATATGATAAAACTTGTTTCTTTTTTTTTTTTTTTTTTGCGGCACTGGGGATTGAACTCACAGCCTTGCGCCTGCCAGGGCAGGCGCTTAAGCCACTGAGCCAAACTCCCGGCCCTGGTTTTTTTGAGGCAGGGTCGCACTATGTAGCTCAGGCCAGCCTTGTGCTCACGTTGTAGCCCAAGCCGGCCTCGAACTCACAACGCTCCACCTACCTCAGCCTCCCGAGTGCTGGGATTAAAGGCGTGCGCCACCACGCCCGGCTCTTGTTTCTCTTTTTTCACCATTCCCTTACCCTCTATTCAACCTCTCCTCCTCTATACTGGTATTTGTTATTAAAAATTTATTTTAAAATACTTTATTAAAAAATAAAAATATTTTGCTTATTATGTATTTAGTGAGTAGATTTATTTAAAAAGCCTTTCTAAGAGTAGGGTAAGGTTGAATCAAGAAATGTATAAAGTTCCTCCCTATAGGAAGATCTAATTAACCCACTTAAAATCCAAATCTGATATGCAGGGTTTCTGAACATTTCCTCCAAAAATGCTCATCAGGCTTGTTGGCTTCAGAAGGATTGATGTAGCTTTCTTCAAAGTGGGTAATAAATGTACTATGTACTTACTATCTACCAATAAGGAATAAAATTTCATTTGCTTTACTTGCCCATGAAACCCAAAGAATCTTAGCCTTATAAATTAATTATGTTAGTAGTTTATAGGCCAGTATCTGGATATTGTAAGCAGACTTTTTGGATGGGAAAATTACATTTAATTTACATTTACATTTACTAGATTTTCATGGAGATCAAAGGAATTCATAATGATATTTCATGTTTTTTTGGAACCAGGAAACCAACAGAATAATCCTATTTGGCTTGCTTGGTTGCTTACTTGCCTGCTTGCTTGCCAGGGTCTTGCCCTATAGTTTAGGCTGGTCCTGAATTCACTGTGTGTAGCCCAGGCTGGCCTCGAACTTGGACTTATCCTCCTCTCAGCCTCTTGAGTGCTGGGATTACAGGTGTGCATCACCACTCCCAGCCAGTTTATGTGTGGTGGCGTAGAGATCATCGTGACCAGACAGTGCCAAGATAACACAGTTGATCAGTAAAAAACTTGGTTGGCATTTCGTAGATAGGGAGAAAGGGAGGAATTGGCATGAAACAAATTTTTACTTTTTAAGTATTGGAACTTTCCTTTTGTGTCCAGTGGTTTAAAGTACAATCTGTCTGTATTTGCACAAGTTCATTATGGGTAGGGTTCTGATAACTTAGACTTCTGATTTTTGGTACCAGGAATCAAACTCAGGGCCTTGTGCTTGCCAGGCAGGCACTGCGCTGCTGAGCTACATCCCTGGCCATGAGAACTTGTTAAAATGGAGACAGTCTTTGGTTTATAAATCTGATAATACTGCCTCCCCTTTGTGTAACACTAAAACACCTGCCATTTTGTTTTGGAGACAGGTTCTTGCTGTGTAGTGCAGGCTGGCATTGAATTCCCTATGTAGCCCAGGCTGGCCTTGAACTCATGGTGATCGTTCTGCCTCAGCCTCTGAAGTGCTACAGTTACAGGTGTGCACCACCATGCCGGTTGTAATACTAAAACATTCTAACTTAGCCCTCAGCAAGATCTGTTGATGGAGAATTGGAGTGTTTAGCATGACCAGAGGGGGAAAATAGTGATATAGGGGAATGATCTCAGACCTCCAAATGATATAGGGGAATGAAACTCCCAACCTACTATATGTCTGGCGCGAGTTCATGTTCTCTAAAATCAAAGAATGAATTTTAGGAACAACGGAGGATAAGAGCAGAATATATTTATTGAGAGAAAGAAAGCTTCTGTCTGAAGGACAGAAGGGGTCCCGAATGGGTTGCTAAAGACTCTGTCATTTCTAGGGACTTTATAGAGTAAAACCTTGAAGTTAGATGGGTCTAAGGCGGGGAAAAATGGGAACTTGCAAGGTGGGCATAAGGTGGGACATAACTCTGGTCAACCAGTAAGACTAATTGCTCAGGTAAAATTGATTAAATCAAGGACAAATGGGGAGGCAAGTCATGTAGTAAGTGGGGGATGCTTAACAGCAGTGACTCTTCCTGTAGGAGGTTGGGATGCTGACTCCTGACTTGCTCAGGGTAATAGGGAACTATTTGGACTGTTGACCCTTAGGATGCAGTTGTATTTGTTCTGCGTTTTGTCTTGAGATCTGGCCCACAGCAGGAGGTGCCTGTCTCTCCAACAGTTGCAAAGTATCTGGGCTTCTGACACTGGCTCCTTTGAGCACCTGGCCCTGTCTGACTTCCTGTAGTGTTTCTAACTAACTCAGCTGCCTGTGACAATAGCACTCTGTGAGTCAGTGTCCACCTATCCCTAGGGGAGTTTTCCTGGATTGGATCGAATGTGACTGCTGTGTGACTGTGGAGAAGGAAAAAGGGGAAGCTAATACAGGACTTGGAATGACCCGGATTTGGGTGGATGGTTTCACCTTAGAAAGGAATCTTGGAAGTTGGTTTTGGACTTACTAAATATGTGTTTCTTTGGATCTATTGAAGAGGCAAGACAGTGTAATTCGAACTTTTCTCAACTGAGAATCAAATTCAGTGAATAGGTTGACTTTATGAGGAAATTGGATTCGGTTTTCGTACAATTCAGTTTGTGACCAGAATTGCGGAAAGAGGTAAGTTTGTAAACTGAGGTGCCAAATGTAATTTTAGTTTCCCAGAAGAGCCTCAATTTGGTCTACCAGATGTTGAGTTTTAAAATATGGGAACCAGGAGAGTGTTTAGGTTCAGTGTCTTCCGTGAAAAAAAAAATTAAAAACAACTCCCCACCCCACGACCCCCTGACACCGCGGAGGCGCCCCCTGCACCATCTGTGGATGTAACTCAGCAGTAGGGCACTTACCTAGTGTGCACAAGGCCCTGGGTTTAATCTCCAGACTGCAAATCGAGCATGCAAACATTTTGTTGGGGGGATCAGTCCTAGCATTTAACAGACAACACAAAGAAGCAGAATTATACTCTGGTGACAGTGCTAAGGAATTATTTTTATTTACTGATATTACCAATTCCTTGATAAAGAATTCATTTTCAGATTCTTGGTGGATTTTCTGAACATAATTCACAAATTATCACATTAATTTATCTAGATTGTTCCAAATCTGAAAACATAGAAACAGTAAAATTAGCTTGCCTTTTTAACTGTTAGATGACCTCAATTGATTATATTTATTTTCGTTTTCATCTTCTGTCTCTTCTACAATGAAAATCAGCTCTTACGCTTTGATATGTTTTACCTACTCTAGAATTAATTAGCTTCAACTTCTTTAACTTCTATAATACTCATTTTAAAAAATAGATGGAAAATTTATTCTGATTTTCAGCGATAAAAATTTACTCAAAAGCTGATAGATGAAATTTGTAGCTAAATTTATCAGTTGCAGTCTGAAGAGGATTAGCAGAAAGTGAACCTTTAATTGAAAACTGCTTACTCAGATAGAAGGCATGTGGGAATTACAATTTAGAACTCAGAAGTTTGCTCTAACTGTGGAGGGTAAAGGAAGTTGTGAGCCAGATCGGCTTGGCTTCATTCAGGTGACCATCTCCACTCCCTGTCCCAGACTGTCAGAGTGGGAGGGGGATGGACTGCATGGTACTGTATTTGGACTGGATTGTCCTTTGTAGGGGTCACAATGATTATCTAACCAAATACTTTTTAACTGGGTTATTGCTTAGTTTATCCTTCTTGTTTAGTTTTAAAGAAAGCCTCTCCACTTGACTTCTGTCTTTGTTTTGAAGCCCTGCTTTGCTTTAAATGTGACACTTAGTGCTGATGTAACAGTTTGACGAATGAGTTCATAAGCTTCTATGTTTTAGCAGTCATTCCATCAGGTGAGGGGAAAGAGGTCCTTTATTGTTTATGCCCTCCCTCTACATTTATTTCTCTCTGCCCCAATTTTTTTTTGGAGACAGGGTCTCTTTATGTAGTTCAGTCTGACTTTGAACTCATTCTGTAGCTCAGCCTGACCTCAGATTTGAAGCGATCCTTCTGCTGCAGTCTCCTGAGTGATGGGATTGCATATGTGTGCCAGTGAGAAATGGTTCCTTGGAATGTGGCACTGGCTTGATGATACTGGCTTTTCTAGCAAAGTTGTCCATAAAGTGAGTGTTTTAATATGTCTAGTATATTATTTAATAACATTGATTCAGAGAAAGTATGTAGTTACTTTATTTTCTTAAAACGAATCTTTGGCACTCTTTGAACCTTGAAAAATTTAAGACATGCTTTAGCTTGGCTGTAAATGGAAATTTTATTTAGTATGTTTTTCATTACTAAGATTCTCTAACGTAATGATTTAAAGCCAAAATTAAAAAACTAAAAACCATAGTAGAATCAAACTAGCTTTGAAAAAGGGCCTGTCTAATAGTATTTGTTTTAAAATTAAGATTAGGTTGTTATTTAATCTAAAAAAAAAATCAGAGTTGTACTGGTAGATAAAATTTCATTTTTAATTTCTTCCATAAACAGATTTACCTTTACAGGTATCCTGTCAAAACCAGCACCAGTACTTCCGGGAGACTATAAGAGACATTTTTGCAGAGTTTTTCTGTGTCTCAGAAGTGTTTTATGAAAGAGTGATTTTCCCACCTTAGTGGGGCCTAACAGTTTATTGCCTTTGGTTTCTACATAGAATCGGTGGATCTAGCGGAGCCCTGCTGGGTTTGGGGAAGAGCAGCACAGCAGCCTGGAGGGCAGTGGGGTGAGCAGGGAACCGGAGTGCAGAGAAGGTCCTGCTGGTGGGGGGGAGGTGGGGGTGGGGTGGCGCGGCTGGCGGGGGCTGGGCGCCGTTTTGAGGGCAGCCTCATTTGGGGTTCTTCACCCTCCAGGTTCTTGGTACCACAATACTGCCAGTGTGCCTTGTTTGCTATGAAGTTGTTCAGTTGTGATTTGGTACTAGTGGAATTTCGCCCTATTCATCTTTTTTTTTTTCTCGGTACCAGGGATTGAACTCAACCTTGCGCCTGCCAGGTAGGCGCTCAAGCCACTGATCCAAACTTCTGGCCCTAGTTTTTTTTTTTTTTTTTTTTTTTTTTTTGAGGCATGGTCGCACTATGTAGTTCAGGCTGGCCTTGCTCATGTTGTAGCCCAAACCGGCCTTGAGCTCACAACGCTCCATCTACCTCAGTCTCCCGAGTGCTGGGATTAAAGGTGTGTGCCACCACGCCTGGCTCTATTCATTTTTTTTTAACCTTTGTTTTAAAATTTGGGACAGGGCAGGGTCTTGCTCTGTAATTCAGGCTGGCCTTGAGCTCACACTGTCCTGCTTCAGCCTCTCAAGTCCTGAGTGCTGGGTTTATAGGCATGCTGCGCTGCACATGGCTGGGACTCAGATTCTTGAGTGTTCTTTGGATTAGATTAGGGCATGGGAAAGACTTGTCATTTCTTATAAAAACTTGGTTGGAAAACTTGATTGAGGCTGGCTTACCTGTTAAATATGAGTCATTACTTGCCTAATTTTTATCCCAAGTTGTATTATTAGAGACAGCATTTTTTTCTTACTACATGCTTCACATTCTAGGATGTTGCCATGTTAGTGAGTTATCTTATTTTGTAGATAACAGGCCAGGCATAGTGGTGCATGCCTGTAATCCCAGCCCTCAGGGAGGCTGAGGCAGGAGGATTGCTGTGAGTTTGAGGCCAGCTTGGGCTACAAAGTGGTTTCAACTGCATAGTGCTGAAAAAAAAAAAAGAAAAAAGAAAAAGGCAGATAACAATTTTTATCACGCTGTATATGGAAGGTTATTGTCAGTATATAAGATACCTTTTTTTTTTTTCTTTTGAGACAGGGTCTGACTGTGTAGGGTGGGCTGGCCTTAAACTCACAGCGATCCTCCTGCCTCAACTTCCTGAGTGTTGGGATTACAGGCGTGTGCCACCATAATATATATTTTAACCCTAAAGCAAGAAAAAGATTCAAAATAAGTGGTCACAGTCATTTTGAGAAACATTATGGTGGATAAAACTCATTTGGACATACGATCATTAAAATTTAGTGACAAAAATACACAATATTTCATTTAAACAACAAAAACAAGAAACTATTTTCACGGTATCTCAGAACAAAAACTTGCTTGAGCGAGTTCAGAGGCTTTGCTGTGGTTAGCAAGGTTGATACTGAAATATGAGGAATTTATTTTACCAGCTTTCATAAAAGATTAGTCATGAAATTATGAAAAGCATACAGCCCGACTTTGTATCATAGACAGCCAGTAATAAAAGAGGAACAAGCACCTGTTTCACACCTGACTACACGGATTTGATCCCAGGATAGGCCAGGGCTCAGTGCAGGGAGAGCCCAGCCTGAGGGCAGGACAGCAGAAATCCTTGTCTGCTGTGCCTAAGTGGGCCAGGCTCAGAGCAGATCAGGTAAGCCCAGCTCTTCAGGGCTTTGTGAGGTTACACCAGATGGAGAGCGGGGCGTGCAAAAGTATTTCTGGTGTGGAGTTTATTGTACTAAAGTACTTATTTCTGAATCCTAAAATCAGGTTGAGTTAGCATAGTGACTTAAATCGCTAAATATTAATATTAGAGTATAAAAATTATAGTAGTTTTCCCTTCCCTTTCAGTTCTACTTCTTCATGCTGCCCCCTTACAGTTCTCACAAAGGAGTGTATTTATTCTTACTATAATCCGTGGAAATGTGGCTCAGTGGTATAGCACTTGCTGAGCATATGTGAGTCCCTGGCACTGTGTCATAGTTACTTTTCTCATTACTGAGACAAAATATCCAACACTCAAGGTTAATGGAGGAAAGGGTTTATTTAGCTCACAGGTTGTGGAGGTTCCAATGTATAATTGGCTGGGTTTAAGGTAGAGTGGCTTGGCAGAGCGGCATCCCAGAGAACAATAGTTCATGGTACCCACAAGGTAGCAAAAGAAACCACAGGTTTAACAATGTCTCTCTGCCCCTTTTATACTGTCTAGGCTACTGGAATTAGACCGGTGCCAGGCCAATTAGTAGTCTCACACCCTTAATCCTAGCACTGCACCATGATTCAGTCACACACTGTTGGTGCAGGTACCTCTGAAATAGTCTCACCTAAGACTGCATTAGGCTTCGGAGGGACATCTAAATACAAACCCATACGTACTTCAAAGAAGAAAGAAAAGAAAGGGATTGGCTGTGATGACACATCTGTAATCCTACCTCTCTGGAGGCTGAGGCAGGATTTCAAACTGGAGCCCAGTCTGGACAATTTAATGATACCCTGTCTCAAAATGGGCTGAAGATGTAGTTTAGCTTGGTGCTTCATGGGCTCAATCTCCAGTTCCTTGACAAAAGAAAAGAAAAGAAAAGAAAAGAGAAGAAAAGAAAAGAAGAAAAAAGCATATCTATGGTGATTATCTAAGTATTTCAGATTTATTTCTATCTGTCTGTGCTGGTATATAGTATTACAGATAAATTACATTTTTATTGTCTTGTTTTAAAGAAGGCCCGTGATATATAATTTAGTGTTATCCAGTCTCTCTCTCTCTGTCTCTGTCTTTTTTTTTTTTTTGGTACCAGGGGTCAAACTCACAAACCTTGTGCCTACCAGGCAGGCGCTTAAGCCACTGAGCTAAATCCCTGGCCTTTTTTGAGACAGGATCTCACTGTGCAGTTTAGGCTGGCCTTGAACTCACTTTGTAGCCCAGGCTGGGATTAAAGGTGTGCACCACCTTGCCCTGGCTGTGTTATCCAATCTCAAATTTTATTTACATTAAGTAACACATTTTAATCTGTGGCTAAATTTAGGCATAGATGATTTTAGATTTCATCTCATACTTATTATTTCCAAGGGGAGTGGAATAACATATAGAGAATGATTAAGTAAATATTTCCTCTTTTTCCACAATGTTAGACATTCTAAAGTTAAATATTTACTACAGAAATTAAAGCTTAAACAGAAGAACCAGCTATTCTACCTTTTAAAATGAATAGGTAAGCTGTGGTTCCCAAAATCTTAACTTCAAAGCATCTGACAAATATTAAGAGAAAGATTTCCTTGTTGTTTGTTTTTTATGTATGTATGTTTGTTTGTTTATTTTAGACAGGGTCTCTCTATGCTCTTTAGGCTGGCCTTGGGCTCACTTTGTAGCCCAGGCTGATCTCCGAACTTGTAAAGATCCTCCTGCCTCAGCCTCCTGATTGCTGGGATTACAGGAATGTGCCACCATGCCTGGCTTTTCCTAGTTGTTTTAAATAATTTAGTGTATACGAATGGTCACCTATAAGATCCTTACAGTTTATTTGTCTTATATAAAATTCCTGCCTGGTTTGCTTTGCAAGTGTTTGTACCACTGTAAAAGCTATTTGCTAGGACAGTCATTGATTGTTGACTTTTTTAATTTTTATTTTATTAAGTTAATTAATTAATTTGTATGGTTGGCTTTTGCTCATCTTGCCACATTTTTTTTTCTTTTGGGATGGTTTCTGTTAGTTGAGCTAAATCCCTGGCCCCTATTTCTAAATTAGAAAAGACAAATGTGTTTTTGCTTTTGTTTATTTTGCAGGAATTGAACCCAGGTCTATCACTGAATTCCATCCCAGCTCAGTGGTTTGAAAAGCCTGGGAAATTTATTACTAGTGACCTCCCCAGTTGTACTAATTCTGTCTCTTGGTGCTTATGATTGTTTTATGAAAGTTTTCAATATGTTTATTTTCTCCTTCATTTCACATGCTTGCTTCTTTGAACTTTCACTGATGTGGTTAAATCTTTGGAAATTTTGACCTGTAGTTAGCATTTGTGTGGGACACGTGACGATTGTTTTTTTGTGGGGGAATTGTGTATTTTGACCCATCTTAGTGGGCAGCACTTCTCTCACTCAGTCTTTTATGTATTTGCCTCTTCTCCCTGAGTTTAGTGTTCTCAGTTTGTAGTTCCTAATGTGAACAATAGAAGAATGCTGTCTCACTTCTACATTGGTAAGATTTTTCAGACTCCAACCTGGTGCCGAGGTGGTATAATTCCTTCTTATCCCGAAGTCCTGGCTGAGTGCTTGCTCTTCTCCCAAGGCCCAGTTGAAACACAGTTGTTAATTTCACAAACTCTGTCTTTTCTGCCTTGGAGACCACAGCTATGATTCTTAAGCTTGAGAATCGTATCCCCCACCCACCCACCCGCCACGTGCGCCAAAGAGAAAAAAATCCACTGCCCTCCTTTCTTCCTTCCTTTTCTCCAACTGTATGGCTTTCTGTACTTGTTCTTGAATTCCTCCTTCCTGTCATCAAAGTCTTTCTGAGGAAATTTCATGAATTTTTTGCATTCAAGCTAAAATTCCCTGGGGAGAATTTGTGTCTAAGACCACCACCTTACTTGTGCTTGTTTTCTCAGATTCAGAAGTTCTTTGGGAAAAACAAGTAATTCATGACCTCTTGGGCCCTTGTGGTAGATGGCTGACCTTTCCTCTCAGAGATCATTGGTATCTAAGCCTTTGGGGTGGAAGGAAGCAATTTTTGCGGGAAAGATAACTTACGCGTGCACTCAAGCTGGTTTCGTTTTCTTCTTGTGATGAGGTAATCATCAGAAAGTCAGACTGAGCATCACTGAACACGTTTGCTCGCCTCCCTCCTTTTTGCATTAGGTCTGTAAGAAGAGGGCATTGTTGCCACGTGATTGCCCTTCTTGGGGGAAGGCTTTGTGATCACAGCTCCTTTCCCAAGCATCACTTTTTGTTTTTTTTCTTGGTGGCACTGGAGATCGAACTCACAACCTCGTGCCTGCCAGGCAGGTGCTTAAGTCACTGAGCCAAACTCCCCCGCCACCCTTCACTCTGTTTTTAAAGTTTTATTTATTTATTTATTTATTTATTTATTTTTTTTCGCCCTTCACTCTTAATACAGGTCTTCCCTGGCCACTGTTTTAAAGCCAGTACCCCAGAGTATTACCTTACAGAAAAAACATCTACGGTTCAGATTTTAGAGAGGCATTTTATAAAGTGTCCCTGTCCTGAGTCATACGTTCTTTCCTTTCACCTCTCTGTGTTTGTAGCCTTTGATAATGAGCTCAAGCAGGAAACAAGCTGGTGAAGTGGTCAGGAAGTGCTTTGAGACATTTCACTCATTCTTGAGAAGTAAACCATTGGAAATGTGCTTCTAAAAGCTGTAGTTTTATTAAAAAACCACAGAGCTCTGCTTGTCATCTTATGTTATAAATCAGAGGTAACTTACCAACTTTGTAAAAATTGGGGCTTTGTTTTTATTATGGAGAAAAATGTGTAACATTCTGCATGCCCACACAGCAGTTGCAAAGGACTGGAAGAGTCCTCTGAAAGTAGCTGGACCTCTTGTTCTTCCCCCCAACTATCATTATTTATAGTTAATCTGCCAGAGACTCTCGCCCTGGTTTTAGAGTGACGTTATAGTATGTTGAGTGAGTCAGAAGGTTGGTGTGGGAAAGGAGAATGTAGAAAAAAAGAATGCTGACAAAGATAATGGGACTTGTGATTCTAAAACTTGGCAGATGTGGCTATGTTGGATAAAGCTATAGTGGAGAAAAGTGCTTTCTTGCTTTTTTTTCCTTAGGTCAGGTTGTGTGAATTAGTGAAAAAATGGGAGAGTAAAGCCTTTGACTGCTGTGGGACTCTCCCACTACCTTTTCTAAGAATTGTAATCTATTACTTTAGTGAGTTAAGAATAAAGCCCCAGCTGGTCACTGTGGCAAATACCTGTAATCCCAGCACTTGGGAGGCTGAGGCAGAAGGATCGCTGTAAGTTTGAGGCCAGCCTGGGCTATGAAGTGAGTTCAAGGTCAGCCTGAACCATATAGTGAAACCCTGCCTCAAAAATCTACCCCCCTGCCCCCCAAAAGAATGAAGTTCCTGGGTTCACGTTTATGCGTATTCTTGTGCTTGAAGCCATTACAGTGGATTAAAAGAGAGTGGCTTATTGATGAAATAGGCTTTTCTTTCTTTATTTTCTGAGGTGCTAGGGATCAAACCCATGCACTCCCGCTGTGTGCTAGGTAACCAGACCCCTACTGAGTGGCACCCCCTGCCTTGTATGTATATTTAGCTCTGTGTTAGTGGCGATAGGTGATAGTTGTGATTATAGGACTGTCCTGTACCTGCTCTGTCTGACATGGCAGCTTCTGGCCACCGATAGTGGTAAAGAACTTGAGATGTGGTTAGTGTGACCAGGGAATTAAATTTTAAAATATTATTTACTTTTAATTAAATTTTAAGTAGGCACGTGGATAGCAACTACCGTATTGGATGACACAGCCTTAGATTAAATTTTATAAATGATTCACGTGGGTATGATGAATAACTTCTGAGGACATTGTTTAGTGTATAGACATTCTGTAGTTTTGCAGACACATTTTTTTATTCCTATATTTCCTTTCAGAGAAAGTTGGAATGAAAAGGAGAGTACAAAGGCAGTAGTGCCTGAGGAGTTACAGTTTTTTAAAAAAGCTGCAGATAGCCTGTTTTTAAAATATATGTAAAGAAAAATCTGGAGAATCATCATTCTGCCTAAGACTGTGCTGTTTACGTTAGTGTTGCGGAGTTCACTTGAACAAGGACAGTGAAGGATGCCCTGCCTTGCAGCTGCAGGTCAGAGAACAGGTGCACAGAGCCTGCGAGCTGCTGGGGGCACCAGCCCAGCCTCCCCGGGTGCAGAGTGGCTGAATGCATCTCCCGGGTCTGACCAGCTCTACTGTGATAATTAGCTGAGAATCAGTTCTTTGTCCCAGTCTCCCCAAACTACATTTTCAGTTGCTTTATTTGCTTCAAAAGGACTCAGTGTGGAGGCATTCTCAGTCTAATTCTAATTTAATTTAACCTCGCCAGTAAAACTTTGAAGACAGAAATAGCACATTTAATTTAATCGTTTTTAGAAAAATTATAATTTCAGACATTTCACATTCATAACACTTAGATATTTGTGTGGACGCAGAGTTAGGAGGCAGGCTCTGGTCCCAAAACTCATCTATCAGGCTGATACCCAAACCTCAGGGATAAGTGGTTCTGTTCAGAACACCTATCTCTAAGACCTACACCCTCAAACTGAACCTCAGGGACTCGGACCTCTGCTCTCCATGCTGGCGCTGCTCCTCCCTGCCCACCTGAAAGCCCACCAAGGGTAGTGACCTCACAGGAGGAGATTCCAGGCATCAAGGGCCCCCCCCGCCCCCCCCGCCCCCCCCGAGAGTTTACCTTGCTGGCTTGAGCTGGAGTCAGGCTCAGGGCCCACTGACCCTTAGAGTGCAGATGTGTGACTTCTGGGCTCAGCCAGCACCTGGCACCCAGGGCCACTACCTGCTAGCCTCACCCCGGCCCTCCCGCCCAGCTTCCTATGTGAGAGAGCAGCTCACTAGGGTCAGCTGATGCTCGGAGGTCTGAGACATCAGCTGCTGAACCCACAAAGCACCAGCTGCCAGAGGGACCCCGAGTCCTCAAGTTCCATAGGATGGGGATACCAGAATCCACACTTCCCAAAGTACCACAGCACCCAGAAGACTCTGCTGATGGCTTTTTATTTTAAAGGGGAAAACTTGTTAATGGATAATGAAGAAATCTAATTAATAGATTTTGTTCATCACATATTAGTTGAATTTCAAAGTAACATGGCACAGTGCCTGCTCTCATGGATCAAAGCAGGCACCAGAAGCACCTGCTTCTGAGCTTGAGGCAAGTCAGCTAGCGGGGAGCAGGCACACAGGGGGCTGTGAGGGCCCCTCGGAGGAGTGCCCTTCCTTTAGAGTCAAGGCAAACTTCTTCTTGACAACTGACAGACTGAAAGTGCAGACTGAAAGATAGCTTGATGTGTTTTTAGGTACTGTTTTTCTGTAAAATGTCTGTTGAATGTCTCTGTGCTACGGTACACTAAATATGGAAATAGTGGAGTTGTTGTCAGTAGTGTTAACTGATGTTTACTAAGCATCTTGTGTCTGCTAGACTGTGGGCTGTTGTCCTGTGTCGGTTGTCTGTCTTACTCCTCACAGCAGCTCCTGGGGTATGTTGTATTACCTTCATCATCACTTTTGTCAGGGCGGCAACTGAAATATGAGCAGAAATCTGACTTGCCGTGGGTTATACAGTTAGCTAGGACATGAGTGTGTTCTGTCAGTGCGTGTGAGTGGAGCACAGGTATTCAGCAGGCCTTCACTATGACTGTGAGGATGCAAGTGGAAGGGAGTCAGCCCTAGCAGAGAGGGTATGTGGAAAAGGCTGGGGCTGGAGAGCTGTGGAGGGGTACGTTTAGATGGAAAGGATTGGAGTGGCCAAGTTGTAAAGGAAAATGTTGACCTTGTTGTGGTTTTTTTCTCACAAGTTCTGGAATGAAGATATTAGAAGTCGAGGCAGAAGGTGGGTGGTATTTGTGTTCATAGAGAGTAAAAATTGGGTCCAAGATAGACAAGGACCTTCAGAATGGGGAAATCGTCCCTGAATGGTTTCTTCCCATTGGTGCAGTTTGAAAGGCCAGTGGTAGTCACCTGCTGCCTGTCCTTCCCACCCGCTGTAGTGCTCATCCCTTTGGTTGGTTGGTAGTCTTGGGAGACTGCAGGGGAATTCTGTCTCTCACGCTGTGTGCGTACACTGAGGCCAGAGATGCTTCTGTTCCCATTTCCTTGGCACAGTAAAGTGGTTTTAGGTGTGAAGAGTCTCCTCCTGGGGTTCAGAACGCCCCTCCCTGCCTTTCTTGGTAGTGCAGTGTGTTTGTGTTTATTTATTTGAGGTGAGGTTCTGGCTAGGTTGACTAGGGTGGCCACACACTCCTGGGCTCCAGTGATCTGCTGCCGCTGCCACCCTGAAGTAGCTTGAACTTCGGATGTGTGCCACTGTGCTTGGCGCTGGGTTGATTTTAATATCCCTGTTGAGGGAGTGTACTGCTCTCTTCTTACTGACTAGCAGGTTCTTTTTTAGTGGCAAGCCTCTGACTTGGATTATTGAGTCCTTTAGCTTGCCATTTAGGACTGTTTTGTGATAGAATCGTACTTTATATGGTTCTTTATTCAAGTCTTCAGCCTGAAAAGAAAGCCCAGCTGACTGTTCTGTATCACTTTTCTGAAACCCAATCAGTGTTAATGCTGATATGGCAGAGATTCTGGAAGTCAGATATTCACCAAGGACTCCTGAGATTAGTTAAGCACACTTAAGTCTTCTGGAATTCTTGGGCATGGCTCATGGCCATGATTCATGGCCTCTTAGGATTACTGTTTTGGATTGACATTGCTCATTTGTAAGTTTTTTTTGTGTGAAAATGGAATTACACTGAGGAGTTTGCTGTGATTCTGACTATTGATAATGAACAGTTTTCTTATCCGTGGAGTTGAGACCCTTCCACGAAAACATACAGTATAAACTTCGAGAATATTTATAAGCATTGTGCCCCACACTTACTTGACATGAACACCATTGTGGGTGTTGATTTGGAACTACCTATCATTGGTTTTCCAGATGCTCAACCCCTCCCCACCCAAGCCAGAGCCGGGATGGGAGGGCAATGCTTGAGGTTTCTTTGGTTAGCCTGTGTGCTTTCTGGATTACCTCGTTGTTTGTTTGCTTGTTTGTTTGTTTTTTTTTCTCACAGCACAGGTATTTTCTTTTTCTTCATTTTCTCTTTCTCCCTCATTATTTTTATGGGTGCGAATGTGGTTCCTAGTCTCTTTGTGAGTGTGGTTCTGTTCTGTTCTTCCTCTTACTCTCTTCCATCTCTCTTTTCCTTCAGTCTTCTGCACCAGTTTCCAAAGTTGGCATGATCTCTCTTTGTCCTCCAACCTTCTAATCTCTTCCTCCTCTTCCACTTCTCTATTTTCTCCTTAATCCATTTTAAATTTTAACCCCTGAGGACAAAATTGACATATTAAGGACTTATATACTGCATATAATTTTCTGGTTTGTTTCACATTTTGTTGTATAATCAAAAAATCTAGTTCATACCTTTAAAAGTGGCAAATTAAGGGTTAGCTCAGTTTGTCATTTTCTAGGCTGTGTTTGATTTCGTTGGTACCACTCTAGCCAAAATTGACATAATTGTTCTAATTCCCTTTTTAATCTTTTGTTTCGAAAGAGGTTCTTACGGAGTTGCTTAGTTACTCAGGTTGGGCTCCAGCATGCTGTCCTCTTGCCCCAGCCTCTCAGTATACCCTGGCCTTCCCCCAGGGTGTCCGATTGTATTTCTGGCTTCATAGTTGGTACCTGGATCTGGTTGGCCCTGCAATGGCTGCTATAACCCAACCAGCATTTCAAAATTAAATCTCACCTTTCATTGTTCACTTAACCAAATTTCCGGTTCTCCTTTCCGTGGAGAACCTTGGTTTGTTTCACATTTTGTTGTATAATCAAAAAATCTAGTTCATACCTTTAAAAGTGGCAAATTAAGGGTTAGCTCAGTTTGTCATTTTCTAGGCTGTGTTTGATGCCATTGGTACCACTCTAGCCTTCTGTTAACGTGGAGATTTTACCTTGCTTACCTCTGGTTGTTGAAATTAGAAATTGTTCTGTCTTTGATTCCCATCTCTTTGATTACTGAGCTGAAAATCTATAGGAAATGTTAGTAATGTCCTCAACTGTCATGTGATTTGTTTTGATCCTGATGAAAGGTAGAATTGGCTTAGGTATGGATATGGTAATGGGTCCTCTAGAGATGCTTGAAAAAAAATCTTTCGGGAATTTTTGTGGGTCTTTCATAGGTGAGAAGAACTGCCTTTTACTGTTACTAGCTTCCCTCTACAATGCTACGATTCTGTATATGTGCTTCTGAAGCAAGCACAACACTTCTAAATTCTGAAGATACTCCCCTGTGCCATTTGTTTACCAGGTACAGGGGAAGAAACAGCACACATCATGTCGAGCTGGTGAGAAAAAGTACTGCAAATTATCAGTTGCTGAAGATGGCACACATGTCTCTAGGTACTTAGTTGTATTGTTAGTCAGTTTGCAATTATCAGGGTGAAGCAAGGAGGAGACTAAAGATGCATTTGTGGGGTCTGTGTATGTATATCTCCCAGGTCCTGTGGAGCTGATAAAGTGATCAGAAGTGGCAGTGTTTTTATCAAAAGCTTTTGAGAAGAAATTTATCTGTTTGCTGACAAAGTGAGCAAGAGGTCCCCCCGCCATTTGTTTTTGTTTTTTGGTTTTTTTTGGAGAATGCTGCTATAATCCTGGACTCCACTTACTTTCAACCTCTGTGTGGTGTTTGTGAGTTTCTTGTGGGATTTATACTCTGTAATATTGACCCCCTGCATTGCTGCCCTTTCCAGGTGACTAACTTGAAGGTTTAGTCTAGACTGGAGACTAGAGCTCTTCAGGATAGTTTTATGTTAGACCAGATACAAAGCACCTGGTATTTTTGTGGTTGTCGAGAGTGGAGTGATTATTTCACTTGTAGGTTTACTTTTTTCTTGACCATGAAGTCGAGGAAATTTAAGGTAGGTGACTTTGAACAGTTGAGAGCCAGACTATTTAATTACCTTATCTATGAATTTCTATGCTCTGTTTGAGATGAAAGCTGAGAGAACAAGCTATTTGACTGAGTGAACCTGCTGACGCACTGCCAGTGCCAGTCTGGTTAGATCTCCTTACTTATGGAAGAAATACAGTCTCTGACTCCTTTAATGAGTGTCCTGCTCAGTGTTTTGGAGTTACTGTTAATAGCTGTGGTCTTCTTTAGTTATTTTCATAAGTTTATAAAAAACAAAGGCTTGGTTGGTTTAAAACTGTAAAATCATAGCTCTGTCTTTTTTCTTAAACCCTGGAAACAGAGTCCGGATTACTTTCCTTCTCAAGATTCTGTTCAGGTCCATAAATCAAAAGTTTCTCTTTTAGCCGGGCGTGGTGGCGCACGCCTTTAATCCCAGCACTCGGGAGGCTGAGGTAGGCGGAGCGTTGTGAGTTCGAGGCTGGCTTGGGCTACAACGCGAATGCAAGGCCGGCCTGAGCTACATAGTGCGACCCTGCCTCAAAAAACCAGGGCCGGGAGTTTGGCTCAGTGCCTTAAGTGCCTGCCCTGGCAAGCGCGAGGTTGTGAGTTCAATCCCCGGTGCCGCAAAAAAAAAAAAAAAAAAACAAACCAGTTTCTCTTTTAACCTGGTGGTACTTATAGGCTGGTGTAAATTGTTTATAGGGATCCAGATGAGTTCTCTTTTAGGCTCCTGGTCTATAGAAAACGCTGTACCTTTGCACATATTCACAAAAATTTGCGTTTTAAATTGTAATACTATAGATTTAACCTGGGTATGTTTTCATATAAAAGTATTTATAGCATTAAGCTTTCTCATGCCATTCTTTAAAGGAATAATGGCTTAAAAATTTTTTGGCACTTATATTTTGGAGCCCTTTGTTTCTCACTGATGATCTTTCTAAGACCTTGACAGCCGCTTACTTTAGAGAAGAGATGTATGATGTTGGAAACATCATGTAGACTTGGTGGTGTCTCCTTTTAATCCCACATGGGCCTGGTCAGGGATTAGAGGAGATTTTCATTAGAGAACATTGCATTCTGAATGAGAGGTTTTTTCAGCATCCTCTGAAGATCATTGTAGCCATCAATTCAGGTGCCCCTGCAATGATAGGGATGATTTTATTCTTGAATTATGGCTATTTGTCAAGCAGGTGGAAATTAAAAAATTCTTATCTGATTCTAGACATTCTGCTTTCCAAGTACAATTATTACTGATTACATATCTCAAATATGTTTTTTTGGAGAGCAGATAGAATTGATATTTTATCCTGAGAAGTAATATTGAAGATTTTTTTTGTTGTAACATGTGAGACAAGAGTGCCGATATTTTTATTTTGAGTTATTTGTTGATATTTATTTTAAGATACCTACTGTGTTTTGAGAGAAAACTGAAGTTACAGTGAGATTAACATAGTGAGGTCAGAAGCCAGGCATAACTGAGGCTGAAGAGCAGACGCTGCAAAGGAGACTGCAGTTGCCTTTCTTTAGGTCTCTGTTTGGCTCCCTTTTATAATTCCCTTCTTCACGTCATAGTGAAAACATTGGTTCATTTGGGAGGGGGTGACATGACAGAATAATACCGCATTTCCTCTGGCTGCTGGAAAAATTTTTGTCGTTAATCAACTTACCCCTTTCTTCCTTCCTTTTTTTTCTTATATCGAGAAAGGTTTTGCTGTGTAGTGCAGGCTGGTGTTCAACTCACCGTGTAGCCCAGGCTGAGTTCGGAGAGCTGTGAACTCACAACAGTTCTCCTGCCTCAGCCTCCTAAGTACTAGAATTACAGGCATGTGCTAACGTTAAAGACTTTTTTCGTTTTACTGGTAACTGTAATTGTTCGCTGGGCCTGGTGGCACATGTCTGTAATCCTAGAGGCTGAGGCAGGAGGATTACAAGTTTTGAGTCCTACCTGGGCAACTTGACTCAGACCCTGTCTAGTAATTAAAAAAAGCGGGATGTAGCTCAGTGGGAGTGTACCACTGGGTTCAGTCCCCTAGTACTCCCCCCAGTAAGAAGTAGCTGTAAATTTCTTGGGATAATGTACATATATCTTGAATCCAGTTAAACCTTTTCACATCAATTATTTAAAAACAGTAAGCTTTCTCAGAGTGTATGTAAATGTTGCTCTGTTTGACTTAAATTCTTTCAGATTTGAATTGTGTTACCAGTTAGACAGCATTGGTGAACCTGATTAATTTCATTTTTTCCCCTGAAATTGAAATTTTGTGTGAATTCATATTTTTAGTCCCTGTGGGTTTGTGTGTGTGTGTGTGTGGGGGGGGGGGGGGGGCACCAGGGATCGCAACCTCACAACTGCCAGGGCAGGCGCTTACACCGCTGAGCCAAACTCCTGGCCCTAGTTTTTTGAGGCAGGGTCGCACTGTGTAGCTCAGGCTGGCCTTGCTCTTGCGTTGTAGCCCAAGCCGGCCTTGAACTCACAACGCTCCTCCTACCTCAGCCTCCCGAGTGCTGGGATTAAAGGCGTGCGCCACCACGCCCGACTCCTCCCTGTGGATTTTTTATCCTTATGTGGATCTTAAAAAATTTCAGATTAGTTCTCAGAAATGTTTATTCAGAAAACTGGTTTTTAAATCTAGTATTGCTGGTTCCTTAATTTATCAGGTGAGAATCAGTTTTTTTCTAATTCTTCCAGTTTGGCACATATTTTCATTTGGACAGCTGGTATGTTTCCCTGAGAAACAGCAGCGGGAGGGGGTCTAGCCTCTGCCTTCCTCCTGTGCAAATCTGCCAGGACTGGTGCTGCCTGGATTTTATTAGATGCAGCATTTGGTAACATGATTAATCCATAGGCAGTTGTTGAATGTGAGTAAGGTGGTATATTGTTTCCATCACAGGGTTTCCAGACAGGGTTCTGATACTGTCTCTCCATCACAACTTCACCTGCAGTTGACAAATTCATTTGACTTGCCCATAATTTATAAAGTATTGTTTGAAATTTTTTTCTGTCTTCATTAGTTCATCAACTCTGCCCTGCCTTTGGCAGTACTTTGGATTGAACCCAGACCCTTTCACTGATCACACTTCCAGGCCTTCTTATTTTTTTTTTACTTTTGAGACAGTGTCACTATAAATTGGTAAATTGCTCAGGCTAGGCTTGAGTTTGTAGTCCTCCTGCCTCAGCCTCCCAGAGTGCTAGAATTATAGGCATCTGGTCATTCGTTTTGAAGCTATCTAGTCTCATGGTTGTTGGCACTGCTTATATGCAGGACTTCTAAATTTCTTTAGCCCAGAACTTTATGATCTTTTGATACATGTGTGTATGGGTCAGCTAAGCATCTCAAACTGAGTACATTCTAAACAGAATTCTTAGTTTTCCTTCTCGTGCCTGTTTCAGTTAATGGCAATTCCTCTAGTGGATCAGGCCCAAAACTTAGTGTTTCTCCCGATTCTCATTTTTGTCTCCCAACACATCCAGTCTGCTGGTGGATTGTGATGCCCAAGGAAAAGTTTATTTTAGCTCACAGTCTGTAGAGGTTTATTGGCAGTGGGTCATGGCAGAGGAGAAACAGTCCGTGGCAGGGCAGGCAAGAGGCAGTGAGCCTCCCTTGCCCTTTTATTCCATTCAGGCTACCAATCTGTTGCTTGGCGCCAACTTCACCCAAGTTGAGCCTTTCCATCATCCACACCCAGAACTGTGCTAAACCATTTAGTGGGTTAATCCAGTTACCACACACCCTCAATCCATATTCAGGCACCCTTGATCCAGCCACCCCCCGAAAAGCCACACATATGAGTTCATGAGAGTTTGGGGGAGATCGAGATATAAGTCACAGCACTTACATAGATGCTGCTCAGGTACTCTTCCAACGTTCTTTGTCCTCACCTCTTCCCCCAGCATGGTATCTTGCCCAGGCATGCTTTTGCCTCAGATCTTTTCATTTGCTTTTCTGAGTTAAGGAACACATTCTGCCCAGAATACCCGCTTTCCATCATTTACATCGCTACTTCCGTTTAGGTCAGCTGACCTCTTGTCAATAAGAACCTTATGTAAATTAATGACCCACTGTGCATCATGCCCATTATTATTTCCTTAATAGCACTTATCAGCAACTATTACACCATGTGTAAATTTACTTGTTTATTGTCTGTTTCCACCCCCAGTGAAATGTAGGCTGTCTGAGGTTAGAGATGATGTGTGTTCTGGTCACTCATGTATCTAGAACTTCTAGGGTAGTGCTTGGCACCTAGTGTGTGTTTACTGATGTCTGTTGAAATAATGGAGGAATTGTTAGAACACATGCCTTTGATGTTTATTTGACGGTAAAAGTTACAGCTACATTTAAGTGGGACTTGACCTCTGTTCCCTGGTCATTTGCTAGTTGCTGGCATTTGGGATTCTATAGTTCTGGCTTTTCTGCTTTTCTTTTTGAATGACACTAGGTTAACAAAGATAAGAGGGTTAAAGCATTTGGTCAACCTGGAGAGAATCGCACTCAGTTACAATGATTCAGACATAGAAAACAGCAAATTGAGTTTTGGCTAAGGCTTCTACTTTTAGTAAGACCTTCTTTTCACTTTCATCTAAGACTTAGAGATTCTATGTGTTCAGAAGGACTGCTCTGGTGAGTTTTATGATTCCATTTTTCCCTTGATCAAATTTGTACCCGTGGATTAGAGGTGCATTTTGAATGCTTTTGATTTTTCATATATGTGTGAAGTGTAATTGTATTAAGTTAAAATTCACCCTGTCATTTCCTTTCATCAGTTGCTGAGAGCTTATGTGCCATGGTTGCAAATTGCTTTGAATCTTGGAGCTCTGCAGACTGAAAGTCTGTCCACCTTATCTACTGTTAAGCATGCTTTGCAAAGGTGGTAAGCCTGCCCAAGAATTTCTGTGTGTTAAAGATGAGTCCAAAAATGGTTTTCAGTCATTCTCAGCATTACATGAAATAAACTCTGTGTTTAATTAACCTGTTTTTTATAGCTGTAAAAGGGTGGTCTTTTTCTCAAGAGGTGGAGCTCATCCTTGTCAGTTTTATTATAGGCAGATGAGTGTATTAACTGAGTTTTTTCTTATCTTTGTAAGGTATTTGCTTGTGTGTGTAACAATTGATATATAATTCACATCATAATTTACCTACTTGAACTGTATAATGGCATTTATTATGTTAACAGATATTAGTAAACATCACAATGTTTGTTTTAGAATATTTTCGTCACCCCCAAAGGAAATCCTGTAGCCATAGCACTTATCCCTTCCTCCAACCTCTGGGCATCACTAATTTGCCTTCTGCCCCATGAATTTACTTTCTTTGGACATTTAAATATAAATGGAGTCATACAATATGTAGTCTCCTTCTTTCCTTTTCCATTTATTTATTTATTTATTTATTTATTTATTTATTTATTTGAGACAAGGTCTCTCTGTGTAGCTCATACTGGCCTCAGACTTGTGGTTGTCTTCCTGCCTCAGCCTCCTGAGTGCTGAGTTACAGGCATGTGCCACCATAATTGCGACCATATATAGTCTTTTGTGACTGGCTTTTAAAAGTGCTTGTTTTCAAGGTTCATCCATGTTGGAATAGGGATCAGGGTTTTTCTTGGTTTTGTTTTGTTAATACTTTGCTATGAATTTGTCACATTTTATTTATCCAACTGCTTGGTTTTTAATGTATTTATCTTTTCCAGTTTTGATTCTATTTACAGCCATGCAGTGAAAAAGTGGGCTTAGGATGCTTTCCCCTTTTGACATCAGGGACTTGGTTTCTTAGGTATTTGATTTCTTTGTTCTTGGTATTGTGAACACTAGGTTTTCTGTTTAGTTACGTGCCAGCAGATGCCTACTCTTGTCTCCATGAACAGAGCAGATCACCAAAGAGTAATACTGCTCCTAATGGTCTTCAGGGCTTGGAAATAAACACCAAGATTCTTAGAATATTTGTTTCTGTTTTCCAATTTTGGCTTCAAACATCTGTGTAATCACTGTTTCAGGCTGTAGATTATTACAGTTTATTTTGGAGAACAAAGAAGGTGGCACATTATAGTTTTTGAAGGGTGTTAGTTTTATGGATTCAAAGTCAAGCACAATTTTGAGTAAAAACACAGGTACTTAACCCTTTGAAACATTTGTAGTAAATAACTTGTTTGAAGCATTGATTCTTACTGCAGCAGATTTGCTCCCTGGAGGACTCGCAGCATTATTTGACATATTTCCTTCTACTTCTGACAAGGAGTGGGTTGTGCTACTAGAATCTACACAGGTGGAGGCCTAGAATGCTAACATCCTGCATCCGGCGCAGTCCCCACAATGGAGAACTCTGGCCCCAGTTGTTCAATGTATCAGCATTGAGAAGCCTTTGTTTAGAGTTAGCAGTGAGTTTTCTTTAACCCACGTGGTAGAAGAGACACAATAATAGCAGGGGTATTCTGTAATTGTCAAAAACTGAAGTTTAGAACACTGTTATTTAAGTGACCCCCATTTTACACCCCGCTTTTGAGACGTGGTCTCACTGAGTCACCCAGGCCGCCCTGGAACTTGCCATCCTCCTGCCTCAGCGTCCCAAGTACTGGAATTACAGCTGCATCCACACTGTGCTCACTAAAAACTTCATATTTAATTAAATGCCTAAAGAAAGTAGTTGGTTATGTTAATGAGTGTGTGTTCTTTAGAGGCAGGAGTTGTTAATTGTTACTAGAAACTTGGAGTACCTCATCTTGGGAATTTCTTTTTCAAATAATGATAGTATTTTTGTCTTATTTAATTTTAATTCAATTGTTACTTGTTGCCTAGAATTTTGCTGTTCTGGATACTTTTTCACTTTTTGCAGTTTGCTCCATGTTTTGTTATTACCACGTCTTTGGGGGAACAAACCAAACTGCCTTATTTGTCAGAATCTCCCAGTCCTAGCTTTCAGTGTCCCCAGAACCTCTTGGAGACGAAGGGCCATTGTGGACAGCATGCCTGCTTAGGCTGAGAGCTGTCACGCAGGGCTGTGCTCTCCTACCCAGGGCCTGCCACTGAATTTCCTTGTTCACATTCTGTGTGCTCTGAGAACAAGCATATAAACCCTGTGCAGGACCCTCTGCATGTAAACATTAACCACTGAGAGAACTGCGCAGGAATCCTTTAGCCATTTGCTCATGTGGTTGGATTGGATCCGGTGGAAAGAATTTTACAACTTGGAAAACTGCTCTCAGTATCACAGCTGTTTCAGTGGAAACTGTTTTATTTCTGCATGAGTTTATGGTGCTGCCGCGGCCATATTTCAGTGTCACCTCGCAGCTTCCTCAGTGCTTCTCTGGCGTGTTTTGAGCAGTTCTCATTGCAGGTTGCTCTTTATGAGAAGCGCCATGTTTCTTATGCAGTGAATACACGTGTTAGAGTGACATTTCCTTTTCCTTAACAAAAGTCATTACATTTTCTTTCCCAGACATGTTGATATGAAAGAGAACAGGAAAAGAAAATTGATTTCCCTTTGAAAGCTGTCACCCAGCTGTAGCCTGCCTGTGTGGCTTCCTTTGCGTGCTGGCTACAGCTGCTTCTCTAGGAGGCAAGGCTCATGGAGTGAGCTGCTTACTTAGGTCCTCCACACTTGGACCAGGCCTTTTGTTCTTAAAGGAGCACAATAATTTCAAAAGTGGCAAAGGCAGAGGTACTTGGAGTGATTTGGTTCCTTACTTAGACTTTCAGAGATAGTGGATTTGAAAGCAGGTATGTTTGGAATCATACTAACCACTTATGATGCAAAATAACTCCTACTGCCAAGTAAAATGAATATTTTTGAGATACTGTTTTCATCTCAGCCTTCAACAGTACCGTGTTTGCTTAGCTTATTATATTGGACAAATCTGGCTTTTAAAGGATATGTAATTTAAAGCTAGGCAGCCTTGTGCTTTAAAAAACAAAGTGTGGGATCTGGGGGCTGGAGATGTAGCTCAGTGGTAGAGCACTTGCCTAGCGTGTGCCAGCCCTCGCTTCAGTCGCAACCTGGGGAGAGGACTTAGGGGAGTATGAATTCTGGGGTCAGTGGCTTGGGTTTATAATCTGGGTCTGACATATTAACTGTGTGATTTTGACAAATTTGTTCAGCTTCTCTGTGTTTATTTTGGCATTGGAGAGGTATCTATTTATCTATCTATCTCCACTAAATAAGGTTAGAGTTAGAGCGATCATATTTTCTGGTTTGGCTTGCATATGTTTTTTTCTGCATAATTACTTATTGTGTCTCTGTTTGAATGATAAATTATGCTGTTACCCTTGTTATAGTGAAGATTAAGCAAGTTAATGTATAAAATGCTTAGTGCATGTTAAGTGCTCACTGAATATTAGCTGTGTTATTATTTTAGGAGCATCCATTATCTGTTCTGCTGCCTCTAAACGTTTTTTGTACTGTCTCCACCCCGTCGAGGGCAGCTACTTAACAGAACACTTTTAAGTCAGGTTCCTCCTACCTGTCACGTCTTTCTCTTTCTCATTGCTTCTTATGCTGTTCACAGTTTGTGAGCCAGCTGAATTACCACTTCACTTACTCATGAAATATTTTTTCCCAAATAAGTCTCCTCCTAATGCTGTCTTTATTGATGTAGTTTATGTGTGAGAGGGACAGAAAGAAGTAGTAATTTATCTCTCATCTGTATGTGCCAGGTAGTGAATTAGGAACTGGAATACAAGGGAGAGCAAAAGCAGTCAAGGGTCAGTTCCTCATGGGACTTTTAGCCTGAAAGTGGACATCAAATTAAGTCACACAAATAAATGTAGAATTATAGATGCGGAAAGGGCCGTGATGGGACTGTATCCTAGAGTTTGGACAAGAAAGGCTGCGTGATGAAGTTGCTGTTGAGATGTGAATGAAAGATCAGAAGACCTCTAGGCTGGGAGAGAAGCGCCTGGTGGCAGAAGGGAGCGTGCAGGAAGGAGGCTGGGGATGCTCAGAGGCCACGTGCGGGACAGTGGTGCGAAATGAGGCCAGAGAAAAGATAAAGGCCTTCGGTGCATGATGGGGATTTGGGTTTTCATCTAGTGGGAAATTGGGGATCGGCATAATGGCATTATGGCAGTGAACAGGAGGTGAGCAGCTTAAACCCAGTGGAACTCGTTCTTTCCCAAACTGAGGTTTAGAGGAAGTTTTCAGTCTGAGATCCTCCTTTTTCAGCCTCCCGTTGGAAATGATGTCCGAGAGGAATGTGTTAACAGCTTTATTAGTGGATAGCCTTCTGTCTTGTGTGTGCTGTAAATTTAAGCTGGGTGGGAAAAATAATATGTCTGTACTTTTACTTGCTAATTCCAGTAGTCTACAGGTATTTGGGAGTTTGTTACTGTCTAGCAAATGATTCATCTATGCACAAGTTTTGTAGGTACCAGAATAATTTTTCCTTTTCTTGAAATATGCTCAGAAAATTGAAATCCAATCTGAAAATATATTTCCTACATGGAAAGAAGTACTAGGTTTGTGATACATGCTTTCAGCCTTGTGACCTTGCTTATAGATGATGACTATTACTTTCTTGGTCTCTCTCAAAGGCTATTGCTGATATTTTCCATGTTTCCTGAAATCCTAAGGGTAATTGGCACAAAACTCCTCCCCCCGAATTTGCTCTCTGAGCTTCAGAGATAGTCTGATAATTGTATGGCTTGGGCATGACCAAAGAGAATTTTCTCTGCATCTGAGGCATATAATTGCATCTGATATATCTATTGTTGTGTAAGTAAACAGGAACAATCTTTGTTTGTTTGCATGTGTTGTTTCTTATTCGGCCCTCTTAGCGGGAGAAACAGATGGCTCTCACGTTGATCACTGGCTTCCTTTTGTTGCATTTGAGCATCCAGGGCAAGGATTATGAGTTCTTCTTTCATCGTATTTTTAGTTCTGAACACCAGGTACACAGACAGTATTTAGTAAAGATTTTTGAACAAGTGAGATGTTGGAGAAGATGATAAAAGATCATACAAGATACATTATTGCTATTAGGAATTCCAAAATGATTTGTAAACAAATGTATTTTTCCCCCAGCTGTAAAGTTTTTATGAGGCTTAGGTTGGGAGTTTGGGACTCAATCTTCTCATTGTATACCCCTAACACCTTTAGATTTTTCTTGTTGGCTTTAGTTCTTGAGGAGTTATTAGGGCAATTGTTAATGGTGGAAATTTGAAAGAATGTAAAAACCACCTAGTATTCCCTAAGGCCCAGAGGTTGCTTTTGGAGGTTGTTAGTTTTGTTAAGGCAGAAATGATAATTTATTTTTATCTTTTTGTGGCACCGGGGATTGAACTCACAACTTCTTGCCTGCCAGACAGGCGCTTAAACCATTGAGCCGAACTCCCGGCCCTAGTTTTTTGAGGCAAGGTTGCACTGTGTAGCTCAGGCCAGCCTTGCGCTCGCGTTGTAGCCCAAGCCAGCCTGGAACTCACAACGTTCCTCCTACCTCAGCCTCCAGAGTGCTGGGGTTAAAGGCGTGCACCACCACGTCCGGCTCAGAAATGATAAATGTTAATAGAGAAACCATTTTTCCTAGAATTGAACTAGAATGGGAGACTGAGAAGATGTGTATGATGTAATTAAGGGTAATTGAAAAACTCTTGCTTTGAAGCTGTCACTTTCATTGGTTGAAGCATATGTAATTTGAAAGGAGCTCTGGGAATTTGGAGAAGTAGGTAGAGTCTTCAAAAGACAGCCCACTGTGTGACATCCTGAGATGTTTGCCACAGTTCTTAATGTTAGCACTTTTTCAGGTGGAAATAATTTTTACTGTAGGTTCCTTCCTCTTTTAAATTTATATTGTGGGTTATGAAGTTCCTTTTTATAATTAAATTAATAATTAATATAATTACATTATATGTTGTCCACTAGAGTACACGTAATTTTTTCTGTAAAAAGGAGGGAAAACCCAACTGTATACAGGAGTATAGTTTACTCTTATGCCTGCAGACATTTGTTGTTGTTGCTGTTTGTGGGAGACAACTTGAGCGGGTTCCCTTGAATGCAGAACAATCGCTGCAACATTGATTATATTGAGACCTATTTCCTTATGTTGATATATACAGAGCTGACTATGATATTTCCTTTTCTCTTTATTTGGCTCTAAGCATTGCAAATAAGGCTAGCTGAGGTACTGGTATGTAATCTCTAAAGCCATCCAAGAGTGTCCCATTTCCTCCCATAGTGATCTCTGTAAAATATATAGGCACAGCGGGATGGCAGAGCCAATGAGCTTCAGGAATGTCAACTGGGTATGAGCCTCGAGAAAGAGGCTGTGAGTCCCCAGGGCATAAAAGTTTACATATCAGAAGCAGGTACTGGTATGTAGTCTTTAAAGCCATCAGACAGTGTCCTGTTTCCTCCCATAGTGACCTTTATAAAATACATAAAGCACAGTGGGATGACAGAGTCAGTGAGCTCCAGGAATGTGGACTGGGGATGAGCCTTGAGAAAGAGGCTATGAGTTCCCAGGGCATAAAGTTTGCATATCAGAAACTGAAGCAGCAGCCTCCTAAAACAGTTCACTTGCTAGCTTGATTGGTTTGTGCAAATTGATCCCCCTGCACATCTTTATCTCTGCATTTTGCAGAGATACCTTTCTCACTATCTTGCTAGCCAGCTCAAGTTACTAATGTAGTTCCCGCCATCCTCACTGTCACTCATCCTCAAGCCACCCCCTTGCTTCACTAGTTAATAAATTCTGGGAGAGGCCTAGGATCAAGGCCTTTGTCCGTATGTCCTCACGAAGATTAAATTCAGGACCCCTTGGCTGCCCTTAACCTTGAACATGTCCTGGAGTCTCTACTCTTGCCGTGGGTTGCATTGGAGGTGGTAGATTGAAATTAACTTGCCAGGATTCAAATAACGTCTCTGCAGTTATAAGTATAACTTCTTGGATTGAGGGGAAAACTAGAGAAAGGATTTCAGCACTTGGATTACCGTACTCAATATTTGAGATTATAATACTGTTGTTGTTTTTTCTTTCTTTCTTTCTTTTCTTTTTTTTTTTTGGAGACAGGGTCTTGGTTTGTATTTTAGGCTGACCTTAGGCATGCCATGTAACACAGCTCATGCTTGAACTTGGAGCAGTCCTCCTGCCTCAGCCTCCCAAGTACTGGGCTTACAGGTGTTTGCCAGCACACTTGGCCAGATGATTTTTAATATGGACATTATGAAAAGACTCCAACCGTTTACTAACTGAGGCCAAAAACTATATATTGAAGTTGTGTATCATTTGTTTTAACTTTTTAATTATGGTCTGAGACAGTTTTAGATAAATCTAAAGCATAAGTAAGAGAATTAACAAAACATCATTTTATGAAGAAAATAAGAGACAATGTTAAAACAATTTCTTTCCCTCTCTTGTTTCCCCTCTAGCATTTTTGAAACGTTGGGGTTACTGGAGTGGTTGGATTTTCCCTGGAATTGAGTGAGAAATTCAGAAGACTGAAGCCCAGGCTTACAGTCTACCTTTCACGGAGGCCCAGCCGTGAGAGGACAGAAGAAGGCACGTGGCGAATCATGACAGCCGACAAAGACAAAGACAAAGACAAAGAAAAGGACCGGGACCGAGACCGGGACCGAGAAAGAGAGAAAAGAGACAAAACAAGAGAGAGTGAGAATTCAAGGCCACGCAGGAGCTGCACCTTGGAAGGAGGGGCCAAAAATTATGCTGAGAGTGATCACAGTGAAGATGAGGACAATGACAACAATAGTGCCACCACAGAGGAGTCCACCAAGAAGAACAAGAAGAAACCACCAAAAAAAAAATCTCGTTATGAACGAACAGACACTGGTGAGATCACATCCTACATCACTGAGGATGATGTTGTCTACAGACCAGGAGGTAAGGAGAGGTGTGCGTGTGTCTTCGCAGAGCTTGTGTGACAAGAGTGATCTTAGCATTTTGATGAAAGAAATGTCTTCTTTACATGTTAAGGCAGGCTCAGAGCCCAGAAAAAATAGTATCTTTGGATAGGAAAACTTAGTAAGCATGTGCTGTACCTTGGGTTTGTTAGGTTTAGTCTCTTATTGCTTGTGTCTTTCTTGATTCGGTCTTTTCCCTGGTTTGTGTGTTGATAACTTCTTTGCTTGTTTTCTTATGCCACTTGTTCTCTTAATCACCTGCTTGGTATTTGTCATGTTTTGAATTCACCCTTGCTTTTCACCTTCACTACCCTGAATGGTACTCTGCAGAATAGAATACATACATGGTGGAGACACATAAACCTCAAGATTCTTGGAAACAGGAAATTTTATGTTGGAATAGTATTGGTCAGAAGCTAGATAGATACTTTTAATGGCCTTCAGGTCAAGGTTTATCTCTTCCATTAACCTCCTTTTCCAAAGTATTGAACTTTAGCCCCACTAATCAATGATAATAGATAAAGCAACTAACCTGTGAGGTTCTCCAGAAAATGTGCTTTGGCCATTTGTTGTATTCAAGTTTACAGCTTTACTCCAAGAGACAGATCCAGCTTTTTGATGAAATAGTTGGAAAGAGGTGATTCGGAACCTGTCCCACTCCAGCTTAGTCTTTTTTCACTGGAAATATTTTGTGCCTTAAGATGCTTTTCTTACAGAGCCAGGAAAACTAGTGAAGGTCATTTTGTTTGAATGATTTACTCTGCAGAGGAGTGACAGTAATTTCATAGGAGATATAATTAATAGATTAAAGATACTATTTTGATGTTTTTCCAAGAAATAGAATAAAGAATTGTATTATGTCACTAATCAGGTGCAGTTATTTTATTGAAGACTACCCCCTTTTTAAAAATTTTTTTGAAGAGTACTTGTCTTAGTTACTTTTCGCTCGTTGCTGAGACAAAATACCTGATGCCCAAAATTAGGGAAGGAAAGGTTTATTTTTACAGTTTCTCGGGAGTTTCAGTCCTGCTTAGTTGACTCGAAGTCAGCATGGCGTGGAGGGGCTGCCGTTCATGGTGGCTGCAAGCCACAAGGCGCGCTGGCAAGAGAGAGAGCGCATGTGCCAGAGGGGGCAGAATCACAAGAGGAAGACCGGCCTCATTTACACTGTATGTCGGCTCCCCCCCTGGGCGGGTACAGCACTCACATTGCCAATTCCGGCGCTAGACAACAAACCGAACACAAGTAAGTGCCAGACTTAGCCCCATCAAAAGTATATGAGGACTTGGGGGGACATAGCATACCCAGTACAGTACTCTTAACTGTTCTGAACTTCATATAAAGTTTGTCGTTGTTGTTGTTGTTTTTTTTGGGGTGTGTGTGTGTGTATCTGTTTTGCTCTTCCAAAGATGATCAGTGTTAGAACTTACACAAACCAACGTGTATTCCCAACAACAATTTCTTGGTTCAATATTAACAAAGAAGATACATATATGATGTAAAATTGTCAAAGCTGGAGTTTTAAAGAAGGTCAGACATTGTCATGTCAGTTGCAGCACTGTCCGTGTTTGTCTCTGGCTCAGATACTGGACAGTGAGAAAGTGTCAGACACTGAAGACTTTCACATAGTCACCACGCATTACTGATTGATGGACCGTTTGCTTCTAAATCATGGGAAAGGAACAGGATGTGTTTCAACTCATTTAACTTTTAATGATGTGCCTTAAAAATAAGAGTAGATCTATTTGTTACTCTTTTCTCTTGATAGTTAACCATTTAATGTGGTAATGTGATCGTTAGGATCACTGTCCGAGGGCTTGTGGCCATGCGCAGTACTGAGCGGCAGCCTCCTCCTGTATCTGTAACATGGGATGTGCTGCTTGCGCTGGCAGGGACGCTGCAGTAGCATAGTAGTGTGCTGGTGGGAAATGCTGCTTGAACTATCCCCTGGAGAGATGATGGTGACAGCGAGAAGCTCTGCAGTTGAAGAACCTCTTTAACATTAAAACACCTACTTTTTACCCTGTTTGTGGGACTGTGGCATCCTGTTTCTGCTAAATGTCTTCCTTAGAAAAACTAGTTTTGAGAAAATCTCTTTGGGAAATATTACACTTTCATCCTGCATCTTTTATGCCATGCCAGGAAGTCAAGTTGTCCTTCCTTGTTCAAGAAGTTTTCTTTTCTTGATCTTCTGAAGAATATGTGGAAGGAGATTGCCGAGGGCTCATTGGTTGTTGCTACAGTGCTTTGGGGTTACTATGTAGTCTTCCCTTGGTGTCAGTAGGGGCCCTTCTCAGCAAAATCTGCAGATGTTCCAGTCCCCTGTATAAAATGGGTTAGTATTTGCATATAACCAGTGCACTTGCTCCCATATATAGTACTTTCAGTCATTTCTAGATGACATAAATTGCCTAATACAATGCAAATGCTGTGCAAATAGTTGTTATACTGCATTGTTTAGGGAATAATGGCAAGAAAAAAGGTAGTACATGCTTGGTATAGATGCAGGTTTTTGCCTTCAAATAGTTCCAGTCTGTGGTTGATGGAGTCCATGGATGTGGACTCAGTCCACATGAGTCACGGATGTGGAATCAGCTGATACGAGAGGCTGACTATATCTGTGGAGGCGTGTGTTGTTTTACTAAATCTGAAGACTTTGGAGATGTGAAAAAGATGGGCTCTGTCTGGAAGTTCAGTGTGTTAGATAGCTCAGAATGGTTTAAAGGTTACTGTGACACCCAGAGTACAACCACTTCATGTGGAGTGTCCCTGATGCTTGGGTAGGGACAGTGCTCTGGCCTATGGTCTGTACCCTGCCCATTCCAGTGGGTATTTGACTCTTTGGTACACAGGTTGTTTTTGGCTTATTCAGTGGTTTCTTTTGGGGGGTGTGTTTAAAAGATAAGTAACTTGGTTGCCTTCTCCAGATAACTTCTTTCTAAATGTAGGATGTTTAAAGTGAAGAATCAGATGGGAGTAGTACGGATTATGGAAAGAGTGGTCATGGGGTCACACTGACCTGGGGTTGACAGCACAGGAAACAAGGTCTTGTCCCCAGTGACCCACCTTTCTCAACAGGTCCCACTTTCTAGAGTATGCTCCCCAATGGATTAATCCACTGATGAGTTAGTACCTGTATTGGTTGATTCTGTGTCCCCCCCAAGGACTCATAATTTGGATGGGGCTGAGTCTGGTATTTGTGATTGGTTTGTTGTCTAATGCTGGGATTGGCGATGTGAGTGCTGCACCCGCCCAGGGGTAGAGTAGAGATACAGTGTAAGGGCAGGAGGATCACGGGTCTTTCTCTCTGTCCCTCTCCCTCTCTCCCTGTATCCCTCCTTCCCTCTCTCTCCCTCCCTCCCTCTCATCTAACAGATGACAGCCTTGCTGTTTGGCGGCCCCCTTGAATGGCTACCTTGCCACACTGTGCTGCCTAGGAGCCAACTAAGTATGGACTGAAACCCCCCGAGAACTGTAAGAAATAAGCCTTTCTTTCCCTAATTTTGGGCGTCAGGTATTCTGTCTCAGCAACGAGTAAAAAGTAACCAAGGCAGTACCCTCAAGAACCAGTCACTTTCCAAAGGCCCCACCTCTAAACGCATGAACTTGGGGGGACATTTTAGGTCTAAACATAAAAGATACTCAGCAGGGAGTTGATTTTTTCCTTTGTTTTCCTTCCTGGTCTTTTTCTGTCTTATGTAACACCCTGTGTTAGTAATGGAAATGTTCTTATCGCCGTGTGCTCAGTTGTTTCTTCAGTCCTCAGGACTCTAGAGAATGTCAGTAAAACAGACCCCAAGGGGTTACTAGGTTTTGAGTTGTATCTTTTAATGCTCCTGTTTTTTTTTTTTTTTTTTCCAGCACTGGGGATCAAACTCACAGCCTCACGCCTGCCAGGGCAGGTGCTTAAGCCACTGAGCCAAACTCCCGGCCCTGGTTTTTTGAGGCAGGGTCACACTATGTAGCTCAGGCCGGCCTTGCGCTCGTGTTGTAGCCCAAGCGGGCCTCGAACTCACAACGCTCCACCTACCTCAGCCTCCTGAGTGCTGGGATTAAAGACGTGTGCCACCACGCCTGGCCTACTCCTGTTTTTTTAGGGCATAAAAAAATTGAAAAAATTAATATTATTTTACTTTTCTGAATAGGTAGTAATATTCAGATAAGTATAAATTTGGCTCTCTTCCAAAATGTTATTAAGAATGAGCCCAGCACTGATTGGGGTTAGAAATAAGCTGTTATTACACAACTACTTTTTCGTAGGGCCTAGGTTTACATTCAGGTTATTCGTTCTGAGAAGCATGAGATTTTATTGAGAAATTGGGTATTTAAAATCTGTAAGATTCTAGTTCATGCGTTGTCACAGCTGGCAGTGTTTTGCCTTGCTCTTCACCCCTCAGTTGTCTTTGGGTCTCAGCATCATCTGCTTTGTCCCTTGCACTGCCTCATGGCCTTAGCACTTGCTGTCACAGCCGCCTCCCTTATCCTGAATGGCTGCCCTTGCTCTCTCCCACTCTAGTGGCCCTGCTTTCTGCTCCCATGCCAGGCAGATTTCCACAACAGATTCTGTCATGGCATTATGCCCCTTGACTTCCAGCACTTCAAGCAATCATTATTTTTTATTTATTCCCATTATTGTTGAGTTAAACCTATCTCCTGTTTCCCAAAGAGAAGCAACTCTGTTTTTGTTTGTTGCAGAATTTGAAGCATCCATGACAATAGTATATGCATATGTGTATAATGTAATATTTGTGGAATGACTGAACATACTTTTAAAGTTTTCATTTACTCATTACTGGTGTTAAAGTTATAATGGTTCTCTTGAAATCTATCTTGGGTCATTTATTTCCCATTGAATGATGTAACAAACTCTTTTAAAAAAAATAAAAAAGCAGAGCCCTTTTGGGACTCTATTGTGTATTACCCCTGTGTCTAATCTGACTTCTTTGTTGTCTGTCAGCCATAATTCTACCTTTGAGATGACAGTCACGGTAACAAATTGATTTATCACACAGCTGTATGCAACCAGATTTCCCTCTTGGGCTTCTTTAGCATGGGACATTGATTTCTAGAGTTTACTATAGGTGGCATATTAATTTCTTTCTGCTATTTTCAGTTAGGCAGTGGGGAGTTTAATCTTTTATTCTTGATCCAGGTAGAACTCCAAAAATTAAATTCCTGTTGGGAGGTATTTTTAAATTTGACATAGGGTTATTGCTTTCTTTTTGGAGAAGGAAACGTGTTTTCCAACAAGAGCCTAGTATGCTGGTTCATATTAACTGACAATTTTGTTTGACTGTCCTACTACTGTAGTGTAGGGGTTCTGCAAGCAAAGGGAAAATAAAGGGACGCATGCACCAAGGGCCAGCAAAATGGCTGCCGCCTGGCCAGCATAAGCAAGCAGCTCTTATTGAGATGAAGAACAAAGAAACTCATATTGTGCATGCTTAGATTATATAACTTGTTTGCTTCTTGTCCTTATGGGACCTCATTTTTATCTTGCATGGGGGGAGCTGTTTCAGGGCCTGCACTTTCTACTGAAGACTGTCATCCAGATGTGTCTGGGACAAAATGGGGTCAGTGTAGCCTCTCTACACTATAGGTAACAGAAACTTAGAATAACAGAAATGTTTATCACTTAAATTAAAAATCAAGATATTTAAGTTGCTATATGTGAAAAAGGTTTTTCATTGATCATCTGAGAAATGCAAATTAAAACGACTGAGATTCCATCTCACCCCCAAAAGAATGGCTATTATTAAGAAATCAATCAATAACAAATGCTGGTGGGGCTGTGGGGCACAAGGAAGCGTTCTCTGTTTTTGGCAGAAGTGTAGATTGGTTGCAACTATTGTGGAGATTCCTCAGAAAGCTAGGATTAGAGGTTCCATTCGGCCCAGCTCTTTCTCTTCTTGGTATTTTCTTTTTTTTTTTCCTTTCTTTTTTTTTTGTGGCACCGGGGATTGAACTCACAACCTCACGCCTGCCAGGCAGGTGCTTAAGCTGCTGAGCCAAACTCCCAGCCCTAGTTTTTTGAGACAGGGTTGCACTATGTAGTTCAGGCCAGTCTTGCACTCACGTAGCCCAAGCTGGCCTCGAACTCTCAGTGCTCCTCCTACCTCAGCCTCCCAAGTGCTGGGATTAAAGGCGTACGCCACCACGCCCGGCTCTTGGTATTTTCTTGAAAGAATTAAAAGCAGTATATGCACACCCATATTTATAGCAGCACAGTTTGTGCTAGCTAAATCTTGGAAACAGCCCAGATGCCCACCAACCAATGAATGGATAAAAAAGATGCAGTTTTCTTATACAATGTAGTGCTGCTGTGCCATAAAGGAGGATAGACTTGAGATATTTCTAGCTAAATGGACACACCTCAAGACCATACAGTGAAGTAAGTCGGACACATGTGTAAATACAGCATTGTTTCTTTGGCATGAGAAACCAAAAGACTAAATAAGGTCTAAAATGTATAATTAATATTATGAAATAGTCAGAAAATGTTCAAATGGGAAGGGGAAATAAGGGGAGGGGGAAAGGAAGGAAGTGGAAAGAAAAAAAATAATGAGAAAGTAAGGGAAAAAATGGAAAAAACCTTAAATAAGGAGTGAAAGAGGGATTAAAGGGAAGGTTAGGGGAGTGGGAGAAAGAAAAGGGATTCAAGTTATATACAGATACAAGTTCCCTATAGATGTGATCATTAGGTATATCTAAAATGTACCAATAAACTTAAATAATTAAAAAAAACCAAGAGATTTAATTGTAATCAGTGCAGTACATATCATGAACTATGTGTAAAATTGTCACTGAAATCTTAAAAAAAAAAAAAAAAAGAAGAAGAAAATGGAAACTCATCCTTTATTCTTGGATCACCAGATTTAATACTGTTAAGATTGCCATATTACCAAAAGCGGTCTATAGATTTAATACAGTCCCTATTAAAATACCAACAGCATTCATCACAGAGCTAGAAAAGAGAACTGTAAAACTCACATGGAACCAGAAGAAACCCAGAATAGCCGAAGCAATCCTGAGCAAAATCCGCAAAGCAGGAGATAGCACATACAAGATTTCAAGTTGCACTACAAAAATACACAGTAGAACCAGGGATGTAGCTCAGGGACACAGCGCCTGCCTGGCAAGTGCAAGGTTCTGAGTTCGATTCCCAGTGCAAAAAACAAAACAAAATACAACACAATGCTGGCACAAAAGTAGACATATAGACAGTGGAATAGACACACAAACAAACCCTTGTATCTATAGCCATCTGTTGGAGAAAGACAGCCTCTTTAAACACTGGTGCTGGGAAAACTGGCTGTCCATGTGTAGAAGAATGAAACCAGATTTGTATCTCTCACCCTGTACCCAAATCAAACCCAAACAGATCAAAGGCCTAGGTATAAAAACAGAAACTTTAGCCGGGCGTGGTGGTGCACGCCTTTAATCCCAGTACTCAGGAGGCTGAGGTAGGCGGAGCGTTGTGGGTTCGAGGCCGGCTTGGGCTACAAAGCGAGCACAAGGCCGGTCTGAGCTACATAGTGCAACCCTTCCTCAAAAAATCCCGGGCCGGGAGTTTGGCTCAGTGCCTTAAGCGCCTGCCCTGGCAGGCACGAGGTTGTGCGTTCAATCCCTGGTGCCGGAAAAAACAAACAAACAAACAAACAAACAAAAAAAACAGAAACTTTGAAACTGTGGGGAGATAACCTAGGCGAAGCATTTGCATCGGAGACACAGGCCAGGACTTCCAGAGCAGAAGTCCAGTAGTGTGGGAAATAATATCCTGAATCAGTGAGTGGGATTACATCAAATTAAATAGCTTATGAAAAGCAAAGAAAATAGCAAATTGAAAAGCCAGCCTGCAGCATGGAAAAGAATTTTTGCCAGCCACTCTTTGATAGAGAACTAAATATTTAGAATATATGAAGATTCAGAAAATGAACCACTTGAACAAATAACCCAGTCAAAAAATGGGCAAATGAACTAAATAGACACTTATGAAAAGAAATATAAATAGCCAACTAGTACATGAATAATGTTCGTTATTAGCCATTAGGTAAATGAAAATCAAAACGACCCTGAGGTTCTATCTAGTCACAATGGCTAGCGTCAAGAACATAAAAGCAACAAATGCTGACGAGGATGTGGGGGAATAGGAACCCTTCTACACTGGTGGGAAATTAAGCTAGCACAACCACTACAGAAATCGGTATGGAGATTTTTCTCAAGGAAAGAAAAAAATAGAAATTGCTTTTGACTCAATTGTAGCTGTCCTGTGTGGTCCCTAGAGAATTAAGGAAATCAATCTGTAGTGATGCGTGTATGGCTGTGCTTCCAGCAGCACAGCTCACAGAGGCTAAGCTCTGGAAATAGCCTAGATGCCTGTTAATAGACAGTGGATAATGGCATGTGATCGTGGTGGCACATGCCTGTAGTCCCAAGTTTGATCCTACTTGGGCCACTTAGTGACTTAGCAAGACCCTGTCTTGGAATAGAAATAGAAAAGATTGGATCTGTAGCTCAATGAGAAAGTCCTGGATTCCACCCTACACCACACGGTATACATACACACAAAGGAATAGTGTCATAAAGAAGAGGGAAGTTATGTCATTTGAAGGAAAAGGGATGGAACTTGAGATGATTGTGCTAAGTGAAGTAAGTCAGGCGGAAAGTTCAATGTGACATGATTTTTCTTGTATGAGAAACCTAAAGTACCATATATATACATGCAACGAAAGGCGTACTGGTTGGAGAGGGAGACAAGGAGGATAGAATGACTGAAAATTGTCAAGGTATGTTATATACACATGCCAGTACCTCAGAACGAACATCATTATGACCTGTTGCAAACATACACTAATAAAAGAAACAGCAGCAACAAATAAAGCTGGACATGGTGGTGCATACCTGTAATCCCAGTACGGGGGAGACTGAAGCAGGAGGACTGCTGTGTGTTGGAGGCCAACCTGGGCTTCACAGTAAATCTAGGGTCAGTCTGAACTACATAGTTATTGTAATCCCAAATATTGAGTACGGTAATCCAAGTACTGTAATCCTTTTTCTAATCTTTCTCACAATTCAAGAAGTTATATTTATAATCCCACTGAGACATTATTGGAATCCGGCAAGTTAATTCCAATCTACCACCTCCAATGCAACCCATGGCGAGAGTAAAGACACCAAGACATATTCAAAGTTAAGGCAGGCGAGAGGTCCTGAGTCCAGTCCTCGTGAGGATATGCAGACAAAGGCCTTGATCCTAGCCCTCTCCCAGAATGTATTATCTTGTTAAGGAGGGGGTGGCTCGAGGATGAGTGACAGTGAGGATGGCGGGAACTACGTGAGTAACTTGAGCTGGCTGGCCAGGTAGTGAAAAAGGCATCTCTGCAAAATGCAGAGATAAAGATATGCAGAGGGATCAATTTGCAAAACCCAATCATGGTAGCAACTGAATTGTTTTAGGAGGCTACCTTCAGTTTCTGATATGTAAACTTTATGCCCTGGACATATGTAAACTTTATGACATTCCTGGAGCTCACTGGCTCTGCCATCCCACTGTGCTTTATATATTTTACAGAGGTCACTATGTGAGGAAACAGGACACTGTCTGATGGTGTTAGAGACTAAATACCAGTACCTTAATTTCTGATATGTAAACTTTTAGGCCCTGGGGACTCATAGCCTCTTTCTCGAGGCTCATACCCAGTTGACATTCCTGGAGCTCATTGGCTCTGCCATCCCGCTGTGCCTATATATTTTACAGAGATCACTATGAGAGGAAATGGGACACTCTTGGATGGCTTTAGAGATTACATACCAGTACCTCAGCTAGCCTTATATACAATGCTTTGGGCCAATTGAAGAGAGAAGGAAATACCATAGTCAGCTCTGTATATATCAGCATAAGGAAGTAAATCTCAATATAATCAAAGTTGCAGCAATTGTTCTGCATTCAAGGGGACATGCTCAAGTGGTCTCCCACACTTTAGTGAGTAGTAGTTGAGAAGTCTGAAAGCAACAACACACAAAAGTCACAGCCCAGAAGAACAATTTCAATTTATTCAACTTGAGTTCCATGTCTGTGTCTTATAGAGAAAAGACAGAAACATTAACTGCTTGTCCCCGCTAAAGTTGCATGTATGTGAGGGGGCTAAGTTGGGGCAGCTCAGCGGGCAAAAGAGACCTGGAAGGCCAGCAGAGCGACACATACTCAGTGCACGTGCTCCTAGGTGCTGCACAGCCTTGCTGGGTTCAGTGAGAACAGAACACATGGATGTTTAGGGATTGTTTGGCTGTGTGCATTGTAGCTAAACAGAGGAATTTTATCAGCAGACTGTACAGTTTGTCCTGGTTCCTGCACAGCTTTTCCTAGGCGAGGGGAAAGTAAAGAGACAGAACTGTATAACAACAAGGTATAATGGAAGGAAAGGAGACAATCAATGAGGATTTAAACTTTCAGTTTTGTTACACAAATGAGCCCTTTCATTTCTATATAAAATAAAAGGAAAAATGAGCAGCTGCCCCCCAGCATCCTCTCCCCAGAGAGATGCGCTTCAGCCTGTGGACAGACAGCAGGTCCTCCCACTGTGCTGACCTCACAGCTGTTCTTTCCTCTGCCAGGCTCTGTGCCTTAAATCAGCATCCTCCAGTTTCATGTGTTTACTCCTAAGGCAGCTTTCAGCCGCTCTTGGGAGCCTTACCTGGATTGTCTTAATTCTGGAGGTGTACTTAGTGATTTAAAAAAAACAGGCGGCAGTTTCAGATGTGTGGGTTTTGAGTGGTCTGCCCATGACCCTGCATTTTATATAATTACAAGCCTTAATTGTCAGTAGGCACCCCTACCCTAAATCTTAGGTTCCCCAGCGTCACACACATTGTATTACAGTAGAAATGTCTGAATCAGCCACAGTGTGTTCCAAAGGAAGCAGAAATTTTTATGTGTTTACTTAGAAGTCATCCTTGATAATGGGCAAGAAGGAGATAAATGGTAATTACTTGTGAGTATTTTTATGAGCAGTTAATAATAAATTCAGGAGCATAATTCACCAGTAATCCACTCTTCTCAGTTTTCTGGCTTCTGCACTTCCACCCTTAGCTTTCCCCGACCCTGGGGTAAGTCCACTGTCTCCAGTTGTGTGAGCCCACTAGGACTTTCAGTCCATTGGTCTCAAGCTTCCACAGCCCCCTGACCCTTTGATGTTCTACACCTGTTTGAGATGCTTCCTGCCCCATGAGTACACTAGAACAAGCATCATCTTCCCTTTGGTTCAGGGACATATGAGTATGCTGGGTGGCTGGAAAAGTGACTGACACCTTGTAGACACATATTCACTGCCCAGATACTTGTCAGCATAGGCAGAGGTAGCAACTAGAGTGTTTAGTCCTCTGTGTGCTGTGTGGCCTCCCTCGGATAGAATTGTGATAGTCGTGCTTCCTTTAGGACTTGGGGAGTAAACATCCAGTTGGAATTTATCTTTCTGTGCCTGGCTTACTTCACTGAGCATCATATCCTCTGGGTTCATCCATATTGTTGCAAACGACAGTATATCCTTCTTTATAAGACGATGGAACAGAACAGCATGCCATTGTGTATATAGACCACACTTTCTTTATCCATTCGTCTGTTGATGGATCCTTAGGTTGTTTCTGCACCTTGGCCATTGTGAGCAATGTGTAATAAGCACAAGAGTGCAGGTATCTCTTTGACATACTGGTTTCATTTCTTTTTGATATATATCTAATATTGGGATTGTTAGTTCATGTGGTGGTGGTTTTTACCTGCATGAATCTTGTTTTCTGTGTGTAAGACATACATTAATATATACCTTCCCAAGAATTTAACTCTCTTATACATTAAAGTAGACCTATAAATGAAATGACCCTAAATAAAAATTCTCTTAAGATATTTTACTGCTGTGGATAAACTTACTTTCACTTGTCCTTGACCAGAACTCTGAATCAGTTACAGACATAGAAGCCATACAGCATAATCTGGTTTACCACTGCTCTTGCAGTTACCTGCACATTTCTTTGTAAATAAATGAGGGTAAAACGATCCATCTCAAGGACTGTCATGGGGCTTGCATGAGTATACACACACAGTCTAGCAAGGACTGGGCATATATTAAAATCTTTCTTAAATGTTATTACTTTAAATTAGAATTACAAAACTGAGCATGGTGATGTACTCCTATAATCTCAGCATTTGGGAGGCTGAAGTAGGATTGCTGTGAATTTGAGGCCAGCTTGAAATTCAAAGAATATTATGCTAACAGGCCAAAATCTTTTTAACTATAAAAAAAAAATCTCAAATATATTAATTTTTCATTTTCTTTCTTTTTTTTTTTTTTGAAGTACTGAAAATTGAACCCAAGGCCTTTACACTGAGCTACATCCCCAGCCCTTCTTTATTTTAAGGCAGGATGTTATTAAGTTGCTAAGTTTCCCAGGGCTTAATGTGGTCCTCATGCCTAGCCTCCAGGGTGCCGAGATTCCAGTGTGCACCAGCTTGCCTGTCTGTACTCTGATTTCTTTTTAACCCCAAAATGTTACGGTACTTTTGATTCTGTTAAGTCTTTTTATACTTTGCTAAATTTTCACAGGTATAAAAGATGCATATTAATTTAAGGAACTCAATTACCATTCCTTAATTTTTAGTCTTTCTGGTACGTATTTACAGTTTCTACGTCTCCATCACCTTAATTCCAGAAGGCACTGACTTCTAACTGACTTCTAACCTCACATTATCTAATTCTTTGATTTGCTGTAGAAGTGTGCAACTTTGTTAGGGTTGATGGCCTAGTTTAAATTATTTATTTTGTAGCACTCATGTTTGGCTCTAAGAACTGTTGAAAATGATGGGATCATGTGGTGGATTGATAACTGGTGGTCAACTTGTAATACCAGCCGAACTGAATGGTGTGGTCCTGAATGTGGGTGGCCCACCTGAGGACTGTTTTGCCAAGATATAAAGGAGACCTGGAGAGGAGGGTTTAGTGGTGTTGGTTCTTTGTGGTGCTGTTGGTTCTCCTGTTGCAGTGGGTTCTGCTGGAGGAGCTTTCCGAGCTTCTTTCCTGATAGGAACTTGGCTGTTCTCATCGTTGGCGGAGCTTGGGATCTCGTTGTTGCTGAGGATGGCTGTGGTACTTTTTGGGGGAGCCCTGGTTCTTATTTTGAGCATCGCTTCTTGGCTCCTGTGCAGAACCCTCAACCTTCTGGCACAGACCCTTCACCCTGCTGGCACAGACTTTCTGGCTTCCATCGCTGATCTTTGGACCTTCCCAATGCAGATTCGTGAAGTAGACTTGCATGAGATATTATTGTGGGCTCTAGGCCTCCAGTTGGACTCATGGGAGGCATTGTCATGGGCTCTAGGTCTTCAGCTGGACTTGTGCAGAACATTGCCATGGGATCCAGGCCCTCTGCTGGATTCTTTGGATCGTAGTGTGTGGACAGATTTCCTGTACTCTTCTTTTGTATTCGACTCTTTGGGTGACCATTATAAAATAATACTATGAATTATGTGTCCTGTATTGTGTTGTTCTTCTTGCAAACCCCTGACTGTAACAGATCCTAACATACCTGTGCTTTCCTTCCCTGAGATACAGTCTGAACATGTTGGGAGATACTGCATCCTTTATTTACTCAGGCCTATGTAATTCTTACAGGTATTTGGAATGGTCTTCAGTGAATTGCTTTGCTAGTTCCTTGGTCTTTTCTCCTGAAGCTCTTCTGTAATACAGCAGAGAGCATCTAGATTAGATGGTGGGAAACTCCCCTTCCCTTGACTGGCCAGTCCCGTTGGAAGCCTAGAATTTCCAGATGTCATTGTGTTTCGAAGGAGCTCTTCAACCGACTGTATTCTGTATGAGGGATATGCAGGTATGGGAGTATTTGCCATTGTTAGTCTAGATCTATAAAATGAGCTGAATTTGAGTGTATGTGACAAGGAACTTGGAGATGGGATGTTGGAAGCCATACCTTGCCCTTGTGAAGGCGTTAAAGGGATTTCGGATGCTCTTGGCCAGTATACTTGGTATTAAAATGTGTAAGTCTTGAGCAGTCTGTAAGCAGATGTTCTCTCTTTTTATTTTTTTTGCGGCACCGGGGATTGAACTCACAACCTCGCGCCTGCCAGACAGGTGCTTAAGCTGCTGAGCCAAACTCCCAGCCCTGGTTTTTTGAGACAGGGTCGCACTGTGTAGCTCAGGCCAGCCTTGCACTCACGTTGTAGCCCAAGTGGCCTCGAACTCACAACGCTCCACCTACCTCAGCCTCCCAAGTGCTGGGATTAAAGGCGTGCGCCACCACGCCCGGCTAAGCAGATGTTCTCTTGAGCACATATCTTTTACATCTAGTTTTCTTTGGTGTAAATTTTACAGTATCACTTGAGTTACTTTTCTTACTGTTTGCAAAATACCAAACTCTTCTGTTCAGGACCAGATAATCTCTGGTGAAACTACTCAGCTCTCCTTTCATGTAATGAAAACAGCAGTAAATGATACATAGTGAGTGGGAATGCCTCTGTGCCAACAAACTTTATCTGTTGAACCTGAAATTAGAATTTCATGTACTTTTCACATATCAAGAAATTTTCTTTTTTAATTTTTTCAATCATAAAAATTGCAAAGCCTGTTCTTGATCTGTGAGCCTTTTAATTAGCAAGGAGCAGGTTTGAGTAAACCTGTAGGTCATAGTATGCCCACTTCTGCTCTGTGGAATTCTGACCTTAGCCTTTAGTTCACCCTGTTCTTATGATCCTTAAAATTCTCCCATCAGTGGACTGGGGGTAAACTCAGTGGTAGGAGTGCTTGCCTGCATGCATCATCCCTGCGGTCAGTCCTCAGATGTTCCCCACTTTAATCCTCTAGTATTGATGCTACATCAAAAATACATAATGTGGTTGATTTTAGTTCCTTTTTAAAAAATAATTTTTATGTTTTTGTATTGATGAACCCACTTAGATATTAAAGTTATAGCCCTTTTACTTCTTACCAAGCTCTTCCAGGCACAGAACGATGTCTTCTAAATAGAATAGTAGTTGGGATTTACTCCCTGGTTAATTCAGTGTAAATTGTTCACAACAAATTTGCTGGTGAAGTTATCATGTAAAACGGTATCCCAAATGACACCACTTTGAAACCCTATGTGTTTTTTTTTTTTTTTTTTTTGGTGGCACTGGGGATTAAACTCACAATCTTGTGCCTGCCAGATAGGCACTTCAGCTGCTGAGCCAAACTCCAACTCTGGTGTTTTGAGGCAGGGTCGCACTATGTAGCTCAGGCCGGCCTCATGCTCACGTTGTAGCCCAAGCCAGCCTTGAACTCACAACACTCTGCCTACCTCAGCCTCCCGAGTGCTGGGATTAGAGTTGTGTGCCACCATGCCCGGCTTTTTTTTTTTTTTTTTTGGAAAGAGTGTACATATCCTCTGCATAGAAGCTGAGTTGTTACCGTTGTAAACTGGCATAGATCCTGAGTGTCTTCAGCATGTTATTACCCCATAACTGTGTGCTGCATTCTGGGATCTTGTGGGCTGATTGTAATAGCAGCTGACAACCTTTGCGAGACCTTCTCTGTTCAGCCTGGAACCTGGAGGTGCTTGATTAATACACTAGCGTGGCAAGAGGCCACAAAGGGAGTAGGGGTTCTTTTGTTTGAATCTCCAAGCTGGATGCCAAAAGCAGTCTAGTGAACTATGATGAATAAGAGCCCTAACCACAGAGGAACAAGATTTATATTTACCTACAGTCTAATTGGACTGAGATTTCCTGCAGTTACATTAAAATCCTCTGTCCTTTTGCTTCGTGAGCAAGCGTTTGAACTCCTAAGCTCTTGAGGTTTAGCTTTTGCTGGCTCAATTAATTGTTAAATGTGTTAAATGTTCCCTTTTTATAATTATACATTGATGCGTTGCTTTGTAGTAGCCAAGGAAATTGCTGAAAGAGTTGTTTAATCTGTTGTACATTATCAGTTTTGCAACAAGGTTTTTTTTGTTTGTTTGTTTTTAAAGGAAACAATTTAGACTTGAAGTGGCACAGTGGTATTGGAGTTGGATAACAGAAATTGAAATGCAGGAATTCGACTCTGCTCTTTACAGAGATTGGCTTGTATTTGACATTGACCCATGTGTTTGTCATCCTTCCACACACTGCCTTCTATTTAGTTTTATAGCTCTACCAGCTGAGGAAACTAGACTTTCCAGAATTAAAAAATACTGTCTGTGGGTTTAAAACCGGAGCTGTGTATGATGATACACTGTTATCTAATGCATATGGATAAAAGTAATTTTGTTTCTTTCTAAAAATATTACAATACTGCACAGCAGAAGCTTGTACATATGAGATTTGCCTTGGAGATGGCTTTAATATCTTAAGTACAGAAAAAGTAAAAATAAATGCTTTTGCTTCTGCTTTTTTCTGTGTTTATGTTAGTATAAATTTTGTATATGGGACAGTAAATTAGTTACCTGGTGGTTCTTAATGAAGGCTTAAATCCCTGGAAATGAGTAGGCTTCTAAAGCCACTTTACCAAGTCTATTAAATTTATATGTTAAATGTCTATTAAAATATCCAGCCCCTTTAAATCTTTTTCATTATTTCCTCTTTAAAAATGTGGTGAAGCTAATTGGACAGCATATTGTATATTATACGTGAATGATATTCTGCAGTGTTCATTCAGCTCCTCAGACTTTTTTTTAACTCAGATCTCTAAATTTCTCCATTTATTTGCCTTTGCAAGGAGTGCATTTTCCATAATGTCCAGTGTGATGTTAGTATAATGTGTACATGGCATAAACTCAACTATGAGAGTGTTCCCCCCCCCAATCTGTTTTATTTCAAGGAGAAAAAGAAAAAGAAGAAAAAAACCCTAAAAATTTCAAAACAGGTCAATCCAGGGAGCAACAGTGGTACATATATCGCGCATTGTCATTCCTAAATCATTCACCGAGAGCACAAGACATCTGCATTCAATTGTCTGAACAATACCAGTACAAATCTTTCTCTTCTGTGAACTCAGAGAAATCAGTAGTATCACTATCTTAACTATTTTTTTACATACATATACATATATACATATATTGTTTCTTTCAGCTTAACTGTGAGAGTCTTAAAATAGAGTTATTTTATAGCTGGTTGGAGGTTGCAGGCATTGTTTTGGCTGCCTTTGTGTGCAGGACAGATGTTGGTGCTTAACAGATGGAGTGTTAGTGTCTCACCCATAGGCTGATCAATAGAGATTGATATAGTTAAAAGATAAGGAAGGATTTGATTACACTACTGGGGGAAATGGAATGAGTTTTTAGTACAGATTTTAAATCCTTCAGTATGTTCTTTTTAGTCTCAATTTTTACATTAACATTTTAATCTATACCTTGTTAGTAGAGCCATGCACAACTGTTGGATCTTAAGCTGATTGTCATCATTATTAGATGGCATTTCGATTTTAGATTTGACTTGACCTGGCCTCGCATTGTACTCGTATTGTATAATACAGGCACTGTGTAACTTCCAAATAGATTGTGGGAATGTTAGTAATGCTGTATATAATTGTAATTTTTCCTTTTTCATACGGGGAAGGTTAATGTCACTAAAAGGTCGCACCATCACAGTATGCTGTTTTTTTTTTTTTTTTAGTATGCTGTATTTTTATATCATCAGAAACAGTATAAGTGAAAATAGTGGCTTATCACTATTGCGTAGTGCAAAAATACATTTAAGATTTTCAAGTTTGCATTTGAGAATTATTCTAGCAGCATTCTGATGTCGGGAGATTATGTTTTTTCCTTAGAAGGAATTTTATACCTTGCCTTTCAATGGAGATCTTTTTTCCTGTTTGTTGTCCATATTGGCTGGGAGACATTTTCAAGGGGAAAAATTCTGGGCTATCTTTTGGGCTTATTAACTAGAGTAATTTTGAAGTTTGAAGCAACTGTCCAAAAATATAGATACTTGGTGACATGGAGTGAATCTTTTTAAAAATTGCCCTTGGCATTCAGGTCAGAATTGGTATAGGTTAGCTGTGTGTGGAGACCATCAGTTTTGTCATGTGTTTTCCTTCTGCTGTATCCAGCTGTTAGGATTCTGAGGGCTGAGGCATCTGATACATGGGTGTATGAATTTCCAGCTCCACCACATGCTGACTGGCACCCCTAGTCTCCCTCTCTCTTTTTCCACTTCTGTATGAATCTGATTTTGGTACCTGAGAGGAATGTGTGGCTGATTTCTGCAACATCTTCTGTAATCATTAGAAGTGGTTCATTTTTATGTTACCTCCCCTGAGTTCTTGTGTTGCTTTTTCTTTTGCCCTGTAGGTACACTTATAATGTTTGAGTGCAAGACTTTCTTTTTATTGCCTCCTGTAATTTTCCTCCTTCAATTTCCCTTTTTGGTGAACAAATATTGTATTTTCAAGAATGAAAACTGAAAAATTCAGATAAGTAAAGTTAAAAATTAAAACCACTAAACCACTGTTAATATTTGTTGAATGATTGCTTTCCTTAGTGATTGAGTGGAATTATACTATTTGCAGTTTTATAATAAGCCTTTTAATGTATCCTGAATTTATTGCCATGTCAGTAATTATAAATTTGAATCATTATTGCTGCTTCTTATGCCATTAATGGTGAGCTTCATAACCTGGGGTATGTGACTAGCCACGGAGACTGTGAGTAGAATGCAAGGGATTTGACTGGGAAAAAATATGTCTTTATTTTCATTAATTCGTTACATTTCAAATAACATGTAGCATTTTGGAAATTCAGTTACGAAGGCAGGCAATAAACCATAGCAATAGTGGCAGTACCTGTGATACCAGTATAAATCATAGATATACTTATGTCATATCACAGAGAAAAAGATCTAAAAGTAATGTTTATATTTCATTACTACTGTGAAGTTATAACCTCTAATAAATCTTGTTATTTAATGAATCAATTACAAGTACATATATTGTATTGCAACTTTTTAAAAAAAATGTAGTGAGGTATGTATCTATTTAAAGTAATGGATTTTTTTTTTTTTTTTTTGGTACCAAGGATTGAACTCACAACCTTGTACCTGCCAGGCAGTTGCTTAAGCCACTGAGCTAAATCCCCAGCCCTATTTTTTTTAAGACGGAGTCTCACTATGCAGTTCAGGCTGGCCTTGAACTCACTTTGTAGCCCAGACTGGTCTCGAACTCACAACAATCCTCCTGCCTCAGCCTCCCAAGTGCTGGAATTACAGGCATGCGCCACCACGCCTGGCTAAAGTAACGGAATCTTAATTGAGTGTAGTGGTACACTGCCTATAATCCCATTGCTCTGGGAGGCTGAGGTGGGAGGGTCACAAGTTCAAATGATTTAATGAGAACCTGTCTCAAAAATAATGAAAAGATCTGGGCATGTAGCTCAGTGGTAAGGCCTTCTTTGCAGTTGTCAGTACTGTTGAGGGTGGGGTGGGAGGCAAGGAGAGAGGAATTTTGTTGCGGGATCTTGCTGTGTTACCCAGTCTGACCTCTGTAACTCCTCGGCTCAGATGATTCTCCTACCTCCATCCCCTCAATAGCTGGGTGGGACTGCAGTCTGCTTTTAACTTTTTGGAATTTTTTTTTATTTTATAGATAGTAAAATCTAACAAAACATAACAGAACAAAGTCAATCAAAACAAAGCAATAGCCGGGCTTGGTGGTGCACACCTTTAATCCTAGCACTCGGGAGGCTGAGGTAGGAGGAGTATTGTGAGTTTGAGGCCGGCTTGGGCTACAACGTGAGCAAGGCTGGCCTGAACTACACAGTGCGACCCTGCCTCAAAAAACCAGGGCTGGCAGTTTGGCTCAGTGACTTAAGCGCCTGTCTGACATGCACGAGGTTGTGAGTTCAATCCCCGGTGCTGGGGCGGGGGGGGGGGGAACAAAAAAACCAAAGCAGTAGAACTGGTACAGAACTTCAAAGAAATATATATGAAAACAGTAGCTAGTATAGTATATCTTGTTGTTTTCAGAATAGTTGACCATTCCATCAGGTACAGTAAAATCAAACCAAGAACAAAACACAATAAAACCAAAACAGAATATGAAATAAAGCAAAAAAAAAAAAATTAATCAGAATAAAGCAAAACGATGAGAATAATATTGGGCCTCAAAGACAAGACAGAAGAGAATCCCCCCATATTTGCTACATTGCATAGTTTCATCTTCCCAAGAGATGCTCCTGCCCCAGGCAGTTTGGGCAAAAAATAAACCAAAAAATACAAGCGTTTAGTTGCTTTATGTACCTTAGTTGCTATCAATTTAGCCAGTCCTCCAAACCAGCAGGTTGCTTAGGGGTGTAGGGGATGTCCTTGATTCATATCCTTGATTCTTAGCCTGCGCACCGGTAGGCGTGCAGGATGCACATCTTTCTCTTCCTAGGACGCATATCTTTCTCTTCCCGGAGTCCGTGCCGGTCACGTGCTAACCAGGAAGGCAGGCTAGTTGTCTTCTGGTTGGAGCCTCTTCTGACCCAATGTGGTGGGTTCTTGAGAGGCACATCGTTCTCTTCCTGGAGTCCGTGCCAGTCGTGCACTCCTGCTTTTAACTTTTATAAGTGAAACAACATTCCAGGAAGTTTGCTCATCAGTAATCCTTGTATTTTCCTGGAAGGAACCAGCCACACATTCTCTCTCAGGTACCAAAATCGGATCCTTAGAGAAGTGGAACAAGAAAGAGGGAGACTCGTGGTACTACTCAACATGCATTGTCGCCCATGTGCCAGCTGGTTTCCAGGAGGGAAAAGTGTTGTTCTGAACCACTACTGTAAAACCTTGGGGTGTAGTACTGGGGGCCTGGCCTAGATCCCCAACCTCTCAAACGAGTGTACAGCGAAGGCTTAAATAAATGAGACAAGTGGTATGATTTTAGGGCTCTAGGAGGATCAAAACCGTCTGCAGAGTTCTTGACTCTTGGTGGCTAAGACAGGGAATGTCTCTGGGCGGCCCATATTTATTTAGTATTAAACAAGGAAGGGTTTAAAGTGGAAAAGTGGAAAATGCAGGAAACCTGAGCAGGACCTTGGGACGGGTTCAAGGACCACTCCAAGTAACAGACTATGTTAATCTAGCAGAAAGTCTCCAGGTGACTCACTACAGGAGTGAAATGCCTGCAGCTATAAAATCTGTCTTATTAACTGGGGTTGGACCAGGTGTCCTCAGCTGTGTCCTGTCTTGCCCTTGGAGGTGCCTCTTTGTTCTCAGTTAAGCCATGCCTGGACCATGCCTCAGCCCTGCATGTGTATTCAGCTTTAACGGCTCCAACAGTGTAGAGTCTGCTGGAAACTTGATTTAGCTCTGATCTTCAGGGAGGAAAATGTAAATTCATTTGATAAGCATCTGGGGTCCATCGTCTCTCCTTCCCTCCTTCCCTTCCTTCTTTTGGTACCAGAAATTAAACTCAGCACCTTGTGCTTACCTGGCAGGCACTGTGCTGCTGAGCTACATTCCCAGCCCATGGGGGTTCATTCTTAATACTAGGAGAAGACAATGGTTTATGCTAGCTGGGCACGGTAGCGCTCGCCTGTAATCCTAGCACTTGGGAGGCTGAAGCAGGAGGATCACCATGGGTTTGAGGCCAGCCTGAATTACATGGTGAGACCCTGTCTTTAAAAAAAAAAAAAAAAAAAAAAAAAGCTATATAATGAAGCTGTTTTTATCATTTTTAAGTTGAGAGTTCTCTATTCTATCTTTTAAAATGTATTTTCTAGGATCTTCTGTTCCCAACTTTTCCTATTTAAAAAAAAATTAGTGGTCTGGATGCTATCCATGCAGATAATATAATTTTTTTTTCCCATTTAAAGATGTGTATAGGGCTGGAGATATAGCTTATTGGTAGAGTGCTTGTCTAGTGTGTGAGGCCCTGGGGTTTCACTCCCAGCAAAATGCAAGCGCGCGCACACACACACACAGATGATTGGTTGGTTGATTGATTGATTTGAGTACGATGTCCAAAAATGCTAAATTGTGACTTAGGTGATAGTAGATTATGAATTTCTGACCTTGTTTAGCTGCAGTTAGAGCTTTTGTTGTTCCATAGTGTGTGACTCTTATTTTTGTCATCTCGGGTTTCATCCTATGTTCTATCTCAGTCCATACATTTGCTTTCAGGGTACCAGGAAGGGTAGGAAGAGCAGGATTTCTTTCTCTTACCAAGATTTTGTTTCCAACAGTTGAAATAATACAGATCTTTTGTTTTCTATGGCCAGAACTGTTATTGTCATTCTGAAAGAGTCCATATGCCCAGCTGAGCACCAGGTACACTGTCACTAAGGAAGAACAGAGAAGGAATGTTTGGCTCAAAAAAAAATGAAGCACAATTAAAATTATTAAAGGCATAGTTATGTTTTCCTTTTCAACTAGTAGCATTTTTATTCTCTTCAAAATTTTGAGGACCTAGCGGCACGTTAATGTACCCAGAAAGTCTGTGCGTGGATGCTTTATGAGTTTATGATTCTGTTTCTTAGAAAATAGTTTTATATTCAGTTTTTTTTTAATGTAAGACTTGCCTATTACTAGGCTGTTACCCACTTTGTTTAAAATGAAGAAGTCTTAGTTTTTTTCCCCTTAAAGTTCTGATTCATTTTCTCACAGCACATGTTCAGAACATGATATTTCCAAGGTACAAATTACAAAAGGAGCGTGCTGAAGCATAGCTCTCAGCCGTGCGGCACTGACCCAGAGCAGCTGCACTTGTTTGTTGAAGTGTGCTGGGTACAGTTTCATGTAGAAAACACCCCGAGCTGCCAGAGGCTTAAACAATAAGTATTATCTTACTAATTTACTCAAATCTGTGCTAATTTTGATGTTAAAAGTGATGGATGGCAGATCATCAGAAAAAAATAGTCTTGTCCAATACTTTCCAGCCTGAAAATATGTTATATGTTTAAAAGCAAAATTACTATATGTAGAATCCCAAAGAGACAGATAATTGAAAATCACTGGGTAGGTGGAATTAGTTTTTCCAAATACTTGTTGAATATTTGTGGAATGGCATTTGTAATTCACAGTGGGCTGAGGATAGTTACTGAACACCTGAGGTCTTTATATTTATGCAGTAATGTCAAAGTGACTATATGTGTTTTATTATTAGAATGCCTTTAGTCTTTAGCTTCAATTAAAAAAACTGCCTGATCAAGCAACAGTAAAGGCAGCAGCAAAATCCAGATGAAAATAACAGTGATACAAGGAAGAGGAAGAGGGTAGGGTTAGAGAATTGGGACACAGATTTCTTTTGCTCTTAAAAGTTCATATAAATCCAAGCAACTGATTAAATTTGAAGCTGTTTGAAACAGTAATAGAATTCGAGCAAGCAGTTGTTACTTGTCGGCTGCATCAAGCAGCCAGTAAAATAAGAGCACAATCTTCTGTGTGTTTAACATTGCAGGTGTTCTGTGGAAGCATTGTGGGACAAGATATAGAAATAGGATCCTTGCTCTCAAGCCTCTATTCTGTGGGGTGAAATTGCACACTCTCTTGAAATGTATGTTAGTAGTAGACTGAGAGTGAGCAAGTGTGAGCTGAGCAGTCGGCACCATTGGGGCAGCCACAGAACTCTGTCTGCTGTGGGCTGGGAGGTTGGCCAGGGTTGCTGAGGGGAAGGCTGGGGTGCAGCGACCTGAGGATGGCCTAGCCAGGCAAGATGGGTGTTTCTTCTTGAGAGGAGGACCACAGCCAGTCAAGGAGAAGGGCATCCATGTTGCTTCCTTCCTCCCTGCCTCCGTGTCTTTTTAAAATGAATTGAAACCTGTTATTCTATGACCCTGGTAGTTATATCTCTGGGGCAGCAAATTCTTGGTGCTTACCTTCATTTTTGGATGTTGATTTGATGTTTGTTTTAAAGTGCTTCTTTGCATGTCTTTTTCTCCTTTAGTTGTCTCCTACACATCTCCTACACAGCTGTGCGGGTGCACAGATAAAAATCTAATCACTTAAGAAATGTCACTCATGGATTCTTGTGTTGTCTGGTAAATAAAACTCAAGTAAATTTCTGTTCAGTAGAACAGTTTAGTTTAGTATATATGTTAGTTTATGCTGTGTGGTTTGTACCTCTAGTTCAATAGGGTATATTTACTTTAATTTTAATAAATTTCCCTTAATGTTGACCTTGTGACTGAAATATGTAAGGAAATCATTCAGTCATAAGTAAAAAGACTAGTAAACTTTTATCTTCAATTTTGGTAACAAAATCTGAGCCTCTGTCTGTCCAGACTGACAATAAAACTTCTATTTCCTCACACTTGGTTATAGTTAAGTCCTGACTGTGGGGAAAGTTGGAGGTAAATATTGGAATGGGAAGGACTATTAACTGGATATGTACTAGTCTTGTATACACTTGTATATATACACTAGTCTTATAATTCAGGCATCCAAGATGTGGATGCCTATAAAGTACAGAAAAATAATTGGTATGGGAAGTTTTGTAGCTTGATGCTTGAACTGTGGAACAGTTGCTTTTACAAAATTGAGAACTGCAGCCTACAATTAACTGTCATTAATTTTGTTGAAGAGAAATATGTTCCATTTACTGTACAATCAGGAGCCAGGCATGAATGAGTTTAAATAGATGAAATCTAAATTAGACTGACAGTCCATTAAATAGTAGCAAAAAACCCATAAAGAAAATGGATTCACTGTGATACCAGTTTATAATAAAATCATTTGCCAAATAAGAATTATAGCCAGGCATTGTGAATTCTCCTGTGTATTTCCAGTGAGCACTGCAAATTGGTTTGAAGCATTTATTGCAAAGCCCAGGCTCCCAGTACATTGTTTTCTGAAAAGGAGCAAGCAGTGTTGCTTGAAATCTGCCCTGCAGGATGTGACATCGAAGATCAGATGAGCAATTTGTTTGTTGTCAGCCCTGTAGGGAGAGAAGAATTTCACACCAACCTACTTGTCACCAGCCAGCGTTGTCATTGAATACTGGGTATAGTGTGCTACATTAGTGTCCTAAACGTACATTATTTCAGCGACATCCACTTCTAGTCTTTGTGTTAAGGCTCAGGAACATTTCCTTTAGGAATCACCCTCTATCGAATGGAGATTTTATAGTAGAATTTCTTCTTAACTTTTAGATCCGAGTCATTGAATTAGAGTAAGGTTGTACCTGCACAGTGTTCTCCTGCAGGGTGTTTTGAATTGAGCCCAGGGCCTCATGAATGCTAAGCAAGGGCTGTATCTTGCCCCATCACCAAGTTTTGAAATGCGTTTTTCTCCTTAGATGGCCGAGTTTTCTCTATGGCATAAATTCTACATAAACACAAGTTAAAGCCATAAGAGACATTGCATCAGTTCACTGGATTCTAGATGTTAAACTGGCTAGAATCATTTTCAGAGTCAGGGAGGCTTTTAAAGGATTATTTTCATAGTAAGCTGTGGAGATGAGAGTGCTCAAAATGTTCTCCAGTTAGGAAATGCAGGTGTCAAACCATGCCTCATATTTTGCTTATCACATAACTAATAAGATTTCTGCTGCTTGCAGGATGACCTCGCTTTTTCTAGTTTTACTGGTTTCTCAAGCATGGGATCGATTCAGAAAGGGGTCATGCTGCAGCATGATTCAAGAATACTCTATCTGTATCACTTTTTAACGTTAACAAGATCATTATCTAGAGTCAGTCTTTTAAGATTACATTGAATTGAAAGATTTCCTAATTTCTAGAAAAAAGGAAATGTGAAAATTTCAGCCAAATTGTTTTGAGTTTATTATAATGTGCTTTCCCATCCTTTCTCTCCAACCGTTTTCTCTTCATAATTTAGTTTTCTTTGTTGGCAGTGAGGGCAAAAGATAAATGGTGGCTGGAAGTGTGTGATCTGTGTTTACACAAAGGTCGATGTCAGTCTTCTAGCACTAGGGAGGAGTCAAAAGACATCTCAATTCATTGCATGAGTTTAATTATTATGAAATTTAAAAAGAAACCAGTAATATTTTACCTGAGATTTTTTCCCCCCACTGAGTTTATAATCTTTAAGATTATGTAGCCAATTTTGTATACAGTTAACAGTCAACACAAATAAGGCCCAGAATCAGGAAGGTTTCAGTTACTGAGGTGCTGTTTCCCAGTGTTTGTTTCCGTTTCCCTTTTAAACTCTCCATTATTACCAGACACAGTATCCTCTCTCAGTGAAAGGACCTATCAAGCAGAAATCTAAAAATAAGCCTCCTTTTAGATATTCCTTAAACATTTACTAGGAAACACTATTCTTTTTGTTCATACTGATGAGAATATGGCAGTATTCTGCCCACGATCCCGTGTAACTTACCACATTTTCATTCCTTTATTTCTTATATAAATTCTGAGTTCTACTATATAGAATATAGTGTATTGTTGTTTAGAGTTGAGGAACTGGGCCGGTGTGGATATTTATAGATGAGGAATGTAGAAATGGGAGGCTTGCTAGAGGCTGTGCAGTGTGTCAGTGCCTATGGGTGACAGGATTTCTCTCTCTCTCTCTCTCTCTCTTTCACACCCCTCTTTCTCTCTGTCTCTGTCTCTGTCTCTGTCTCTGTCTCTGTCTCTCTTTCTCGGGAATTGGCAGGCATCTGTTTGACTGGACAGATATTTGTGGACTTTTTATTCTGCAATACTAGATTGACCTTCTGGTACCTCTGTGAATGTTCCCCAGTAGCAAGGGTAAATTCCATGTAAGAGAAATGGAAAGGGACATAGTGCACTTTTGAGGGTCAATTTCTCATGTTCACTGCAAGGCCACCCTGCTGAGTCTCTGGGAAATCTTTTTGTGAGAAAGGCTTTCTCCATACATGCTTTTTACAAGTATAGGGTCCTATTGGAAATTCCATTAGAGTGCAACTGCCCTGCTTTGCAATGAAAAGAAAGTATTTCAAAGATTCATAGATGAAAACGCGTTAATGGAGAGGAAATTTCTTTGTGGGGCGGAGCAGTAGGTGAGCATAGACTGCGTATTTTGATGGCAGCTTTAATGGTAGGGCAGACAGTGCTGCTTGCTAAATTAGAGGGTGAAGCAAGTGTCCACTCCATTGGCAAGAAGGCTGTCAGGGAAGAAGCTGACAGGTTCTTTGTGTTTTGTAATGACAAACTGCCTGATGCTGCGGGCTGTGCTGTGATTTTTACCCTTGAGAGGAGCGAGCTCTTGCTCAATTTACATAAACCTGCTGGTTTGCTGAGGGTTTAAAAAGCAGAGAGGAGCCGGGTGTGGTGGCGCACCCCTTTAATCCCAGCACTCGGGAGGCTGAGGTAGGCGGAGCGTTGTGAGTTCGAGGCCGGCTTGGGCTACAACGCGAGCGCAAGGCCGGCTTGAGCTACATAGTGCGACCCTGCCTTAAAAAAACCAGGGCCGGAAGTTTGGCTCAGTGCCTTAAGCGCCTGCCCTGGCAGGCGCAAGGCTGTGGGTTCAATCCCCGGTGCCGGAAAAAAAAAAAAAAAAAAAGCAGAGAGGGCTTGCTTTGCCTTGAGAATTTGCCTTCAAGTTTTGGCTGACTTCTTTCCCTAGCTGAGCGAGTGCTCTGTTTGCAGTCGGCACAGTAGATTCTTGGACACAAAGCTATGTTGAGACGGCGAGAACAGCCGGAAACACCCCTGTTCAATATCATTGCCCAAATCGTGGATTTTATTGCTCCCTGTTAATGAGAACTTGAGGTCACTTAATAATGCAATCTGTTCCTATGCATTGACTGGTTGGTAGAGAATAAATCTCAGTGTAAACTCAGGGTTTCATTTCCAGACATTGCTAGTAAAGAAAAATTAGGTGTGTGTTGTTTGGAATAATTGGTGTTGATGATAATAGCCTCCCTCATTTTTCTAGCCTATTTCAGGCATGCTGATTTTAAGATTAAAAATATATGTATTTGCCCTACAGCAACTGGTTGTACAATATGGTAAATATGTGTTTTAATGTGGGTAATTTTGAAAATGTGCATTATGCATTTAATAGATTGCTACATCAGCTTTGCTCAGTTGTTTCAAAACTGCTAACTTTCTAATAAAGAAAAGACTTTTTATTTAAGTACCATGAACAACAAAAGGTGTCTGCAGTGGTCATGTTGGCTGTGGGGGGTGTCAGGTTGGGGATCACTGATCTAGCTGGCTAAAACCAGTTTTATAAACAGTCTTAGACAGATCATTCTGTTATAAGTTTCATAACAATCTTGCCAAATCAGTTTGGCTTCAGAAGATTCCTGGGTGTACATTCCAAATAAGATTTTACTATTGCTCTCAACTTACGTTCTTAGCATTCTCTTCTCAAATAAACCATTTAATTTTATTTCAGCTATAAACATTTGTATAAATTATTTTCTTAAATAGCTTCTTGATTAATGAGATGGGAAGAAGTACTTCTTATGAGTATTTAGCCTTAATTTAACCTTGTTTTAAGTAACATTTAGAGTAACAAAAAGTAGAAACTGCAGTTCTTTTCTTGGGGGGGTTACCAGGAATTGAACTCATGACCTCATGCTTGCCAGGTAGGTGCTGCACCACTGAGCTAAATCCTTGTCCCCCCAAAAAGTAGGTATTTTTTTCTGTGAGACTTGAATTCTGAATTGTTTTTTAAAGAAAATATTCTCTTTTAGATGAATCACCATAAATTTGCAGGAAAGTTATAAAGAAGAAATTGACTTCAGTAATTTTTAATGCTTTTATTTTAAAAGTAAATTAGATCATTTCAAAACAGTATATTCTCTTCTCATGATAAGTTTGACATAGCTTGAACAATATTAGTTCATATTATCCCTGATTTTATCTGTAGTTTGCTCTATAAATTTTGTCACTTAATTTTGTAGTGTGGTTATCTGACTTTTTTTATACGTTTTTCAAAATATTGATACAGTTTGCTTGATACAGCCACTTGTTTTACAGATTACTTTTCTAGTGTATTGGGATCTCATGTGAAACCATTACTTTTGACGGTTTTGGGTTGCCATGGTAACTGTTTTAAACATAAAGAGCTGTTTATCTGGAGCTAGTCATTACTAGGTAGCCACCATAATTCCATACACATCAGGTTTGAAAACCTCTCTCACACTGCCTTAGCCCTCGTGGCAGCATCCTCAGCCCCACTGCCTAGGAGAGCTGCGGCTAACAGACCCTGGAGGCTGCCATCACATGATGGCGTTTTCCTCTCCTTCCCTTCTCTAACAGCTACATTTTGGTGTATTTACAGGCAATCATTTCCTGCCTGTAACTTTGCAGTAGAAGATAAAAGAACATAGCTTTCCTCTCCTTTTCTAGAAAGTCCTTTTAATGTAGGAGGTGTAACAGTTGCTTTATGTCTCAGAGTTTAAAGGGTTTGTTGTAACAGTGATTCTGATGGTTCCCAAAAAAAAAAAAAAAAACACACACACACACACAAAGCTTTTGTCTGTCTAAAAAAGAACAGAGTTGTATATAGTGCTCACTAAGCATCTGTTACAAATCCCATTCTGTCTCACTTTGCTCACACTGATGTCAGCTGTTAGTCCTTGGTGAGTCCAGGGAGGGGAGAAGGGAGTGTGGTTCTCTGAGCTCCCCAAGGTTGATTGCAGAGTGGACAGTGCAGACTGTCTGAATGCCAAAAATTGAACAAACAGGCAGTGTAAATTGCTAAAGTCATAGAAAGAAAAGGAACTGTTATAATGTCTTTGCAGAGGAACCAGGAGATTTCCCTTTGCTGCTAACGTAGAATTAATTATGAAATTGATATGATCAGGTGCTGGTGGGATGAAAGAGGACTTGGCAGAGATTGGGTAGAACTGGTGCTGCTTTTGAAGAATGCATCCTAGGAAATCAGTGCATGTAGGTGTGGGACCAGATAATGGTGAGCAAACTTTTTTTTTTGATCGCTTGTACCTTGTAAGAGTGGAAGTCATCAGATAGGAAAACATCTATTTGTTTTAATGTCAGTAAATAATAGATTGTGATGGTCTTGTGTCATGAAAGAAAACAATAATGGTTTTTCTTTTTTCTGTCTTTTTTTTTTTTTTTTTTGGTACTAGGTATCGAACTTATAACCTTGTGCCTGCCAGGCAGGCACTTAAGCCACAGAGCTAAATCTCTGACCCCAATAATGTTTTTTCTACATGTGGTGATAGACACGTGCATATTGACTGTGGTTTATGTTCAGGTTGAGTGAGATTAAAATATAAACTATATCTAGAGATTTGGAATACAGGAAGTGAGTACAGCAGGGACTAGAACACAGAAGTTAAGACTTTGGGGCATTCCAAAATTGTATAAAGTGGAGTTGTAGTTTTAATCTAGAGTATTTGGTTTATTCTGCTTTTACTTAAATACAAGATATGAGATATAAAGTATTTGTCCTGGTCTGAAGGTCTCTAGCTTGTTGTTTAAGATGACTGATTGTTAAATGGATGTTATGTAGATGTTGAAGCAGAATTATTCAGCATCTAGGATCCTGGAATAATTTAAAAAGCTCAGTTAATAACTCATTCCTGAAGCCGGGCGTGGTGGCGCACGCCTTTAATCCCAGCACTCCGGAGGCTGAGGTAGGAGGAGTATTGTGAGTTCGAGGCCGGCTTGGGCTACAACGTGAGTGCATAGTGCGACCTTGCCTCAAAAAACCAGGGCTGGGAGTTTGGCTCAGTGGCTTAAGTGCCTGCCCTGGCAGGTGCAAGGTTTTGAGTTCAATCACCAGTGCCGCAAAAAATACCAAAAACAAAAACAAAAACAAAAACTCATTCCTGAGCTGCCATGCATAGATTCAGGGATTGAATCATTGTTCAAGTCCACATCTAAGTAGAGATACTAGTTGGAGACCTGTGACATTTAGATTTTTTGTTTTCCTTGTGTGGCTTTTGGGTGCAGAGAGCTTGATGTCCCACGAATGTTTCCTTGAAAGTTGTACCCTTCAGTGAGAACTCTCTGCATGGTGTCAGTCTTTGTGGGTCTGCCAGCGCTTGGGGTGGGGCTGGTCTGTCCAGTGGAGAGGTGACTCCTCTTCTTCTTTCACTTTCTTGACTCTTGTCTTGGTTGCTTTTCTCTCACTGCTGAGACAAAATACCCAACACCCAAAATTAAGGAAGAAAAGTGTAGTTAGCTCACAGTTTGTGGAGGTTTCAGTTTGTACTAGGCTGACTCCAAGGCGGGGGTGGCATGGCACAGAGGCAGCAGTTGAAAGTGGTAGAAGGAGGACTGGGGATTTAGCTCAGTGGCATAAGTGCCTGCCTAGCAAGCCACGAGGTCATGAGTCCCATCTCTGGTACCAAGATAATTAAATAAATGGTAGAAGATAGCAAAGCAATAAGAGCAGAAGGGAGGAGAACAAGCCTCTTTTCCCTTATACTGTAAGCAGGGTTGATCCCCCCTCCCCGCGTAGGTGTAGCACTCACACCACCTCTGTGCCCTCTTCCTCTTGCACAGGCTGAGAATATTTACAAAATAAGGACCCTGGCTCCCTGCTGAGTGGCTTAGTTAAACTTCTAAATTTCTCAAGTTGACACGATTTATCATTACAGCTCTTATAATGACAAACAAGACTATAGAAGAATTGACAAACATGACTATAGGAGAATTTGCCTGTGTTGTCAAGAACTTTTTAGTCTCGGACACATTCATTCTGAAGTGTCAGGGGAAAGAATAAAATGAAAACCATTTTTGGTGTATCATGATCACTCTCTCTAGGTTTGTTTGACTGTGGTTACCTTTACTTCTCAGTAAATAATATGTAGACATTCCTGCCCTAAGCTTTATGATGATCATCAGCTGTAATGTGGAGTCTTACCTTGATGTTGAAACTGCTTTACTTAAAAAATTAATTCCTTGTGGGGGTGAGGGAGGGCATTGTAGAACAAGGGATGGAATCCAGGACCTCCCATATGCTTGGCAAGTGTTCTACCACTGAGTTATATCCTTAACCTGCCTTTTTTGGGCTGGAGTGGTGATGGTGGTGGTGGTATCTTAGCATGACATTTAAAGGAAGGCAACCTTTTAGACTCCAGCTGTTGAGAACATCAATAATAATTGCCCAGCTACTATCATACAAATGTAATTTAAAAACGTGCTCCCCTTCTCAGAAGAAAATGTAATTTGGTTTATTTCATTCTGCAGTTGGTGCCTTGGTTTTCTTTACTGTTGAAAAATAAAATGTGTTTAGGTTAATATTTAATTGCAAGTTATCCACAAGAGATAAGATTAGTTTTCTTTTTTGGTTTAGGTGAAAGGTCCTTTTAATAACATAATGAAATTGATCATCTTTGCAGTCTATTTTCTCACAGAATGTTAATTAAAAATAAAGTAGCACTTGGCAAAGCCTTTGTGAAGATATGAGAGCAGCTGCCTGAATGAGTCCTTCCTTATTTTGTTTTGCTGTGCACTCTTGAGCTAGTAATTCCTTTTATGTGAATTTGTTCCTCTGGATGAGGTTAGTCCTGTGGGATTGGCCCTCCCCGGGAGGTGGGGTGGAATTGAGACTTTATCAGGTTCTTTAAAAGCATCAAAAAATGGCACAAAAATATGCAAATGAGTATTTTCTTTTACTTCAAGAAAGAGTATTTTACTTTACAGTTTAGTATCTTTGGGAAGATGTTTTTTAGTACTACGAAGGGTATGTGCTATGGCATTTATTTACTTATGCAATGGCTTTATGGGTTCTGTCTTTATTCCCGTAAAGGTAAATGCCATTGTTTTAAAATTTCTTTTTCTTTTAAAGACTGTGTGTATATCGAGAGTCGGAGGCCAAACACACCGTATTTCATCTGTAGCATTCAAGACTTCAAACTGGTAAGCATTTTTAATATGCTGTTCCTTTTGCTCAGTCTTCTGTTTCTGATTCTGTTGGCTGTCTGTTTTGATTGCTTCTCTATCAGTGATAACCAGTCTGCCTTCAGTGCTGACTGCTTCTTGGCAGTGCTCTGAAAGAAGGCTGTGGCTGGTTTGTAACACTCAGTGTTATAATGCTTTTATATTGTGAATGATGTTTTTGAAGTATTTATTGCTTTAGTAGCTATTATGACAATTTCAGGTTCTCTTGAGTTTTTGAAGTAGTTCATTTCTTTTCAGCCATTGTTAAGAGCCTGATGTCAAGTTAGGAATTAACCAGTGGAGGAAATAGTATGAACTAACCAGACACTAGTTTCTTGTGGTCTGCTATAATTATCTTTGATAATTTGGTTGGGTATGGACTATACCTTGAATGTGTTTTGGGGGTCTCCCAGAGATAGGATTTGGGAGGAGGCAAGCGTAGGTATTGCACTCTCTGGTTGAAAACTTTTCCTGAATACCTTGATGTGGATATTGCCCATTGTGAAATCTCTTGGTCTTTAGAACAATGGTTCTTAACACTTCGGGTTTTAGGTTTCTAGATGTCTAAAAATTTTGCGAAGGTCTGCAAATAAACATTCTCACTTTTAAGTATATAAATGTATCTGATAGTTGTCTATAGAACTATTGTTTACAGGTTAATATGTTGTATTTTTTCAAAATTCACTTTTAAGAATAATACACAATTAAGAATCACTTTGTTACATATTTTCTTCAACCAACCAGTATGTCAAATAGTATAAAGCAATATGATTTGAGAATCTTCTGAAACATTTTGATCTTAGGATAGGAATCTTGAGGTTGTGAGCCATTGTCTATACTCAAGTATAGAGAAGTTCTAGTTCTTTGGCTTTGTAGATAATGTGTTTCAGTATCTGTGAGTGTCCTATTTTCAAAACCCTTTGTAAATTGACAATATTTGTGTTCTGGAAAGTACTGTATATAGTATTTATTTCAGTGTACAGAAAAGTAATGTAGCCTGAAAAGATCTTTAATCCTCTCCCTCCTTTATCTCTTTTTATCATTTTTGGTGGTCCTAAGCATCCAGTTTGTATACTATGACTCAACTAGTTCACAAATTGTGTTTTTTTTCCTTGTTAAGAGTTATTGTGGGCTGAGTATACAGCTTAGCGGCACAGTGCCTGCCTGGCAAGCACAAGGCCCTGAGTTTGATTCCTGGTACAATAAATAAGTAAATAAATATTAAAAAAAACTTATTGCATAAGCAGTGCATACCTACTGTTTGAAAGGAGAATCAACGGTGCCACTTAGTTCTCAGATCGATTTATTCTTGGTAGGCTGCTCATAATGTCTCTGGCTGTTTTGTATAGTAGCCTTGCAGTGTAATCTTTTTAAATGTAATGCTTTATGTTCAGTTTTCATTTCAGTATGAATTTTTAACATGTTTGGAGATCTGCTCTTTATTATATCTTTCCTTAAAAAGATTCTTTTTACAGATACTGCACTGACACCTGAGAATTTGGGAGGTGGCCTTGATTCCTAAAGAGTTTTATTTTGGTTATGGCTGCTGGTACTGCTCTTTTCGTACTTGTTATCTGTGTGTGTGTGTGTGTGTGTGTGTGTGAGAGAGAGAGAGAGAGAGAGAGAGAGAGATTTTTACTAAACATAATGCCAGTGCACTATGGAAAATATGTAGCTGTGAAATAAAATCGTGAAGTTTTTTCTTTTACCTGTTAGATTCTGAGCCCCTCATAGAGTTGGTGTTTTGTACTTTAGCAGGCACCTTCATGTTTGAACGGCATCTCTTATGCAATGTTGATCATACTGTGATCGTTGCTGTTCTGGGCAGAGGTTCCTGCTGAGTTACAGTAATTGCTTAGGGTATTCACAGCAATAAAAGGTGAAGCTTCTGTTGTCAGTATTGGTCTTGTGTAGCACATTAAAGCTGCTGGCAGAACCAAATAGGAAGCAGGGTGCAGTATATTTAGATGCCTTTTTCTAAATTACATATTAATGCTTACGTTTTTGTTTGTTGTATTCAGTACAGTACTTGTAGTTGTGTAAGAATAATGAGGATGGTGAAATATTTGCTTCTGGAAGAAATGTAGTTTTCCCTTCTTCTTTGGTTCCCTATACTTATGAAAAAATGAGCAAATGCATGAGGATAATCAACATTTTTTTCCTGCCTAGTTTCCCCAAGCGATAAGGGAAAAGATGAGCAGAAGGAAATATGCTTTGTTTCTCTACAAGATTTAAAAAAGAAGAAATTGGAGTTGGTTTTGCCTGCAGCAAGTAACATGGCAAGTACAGCAGTGAAAAATGGAAAGAAAAATCCAATAGCTCTGAAATGCTGAATAATTACATATTTTATCTTTTTAGCTGTTTTGAAACAAAATGTTTGTTTGTGATTGTAACTGAGAGATATTTCTTTGTTTACATCAAAAAGCAAAGCTAACAAATTTTTCCATGGTGGATATTAGCGAATAAGGCATACTTGGGGACTGTGAAAAGAACTGGGTGGTGCACTTTATGGAACACATGGCAGTTTGAATTTGTTGTGAGGTAAGGGGACAGCATTAAAGAAAGCAGAAGCTCATGAGTGAAAAGTGGGGGTGGGGAGACATCTTCCACTAGTCATGGATGCTACGATAGCATGAGGCGAAGTAACTGAGCTCGGAGGCCCTGGGCAACATGTCACGAACTGGTTTCCTGCAAAGCGTGAGGCTGTATTTTATGTGGAGGCCTAGACTGTCACCCAGGCCCTCCTGGTCCACTCTCCTAGAGTCTGTGTCCACGCCTAAAACAACCGCCTCTGCGTTCTGCTTTTTGTCTTTGATCTGGCCAGACTATTTAAACAGTCTCCCCTTTTACTTTCAGAAATCTCTCAATTTGGGTAATAGGGCCTGTGGCCTTCTTTTCCATAGGAAGGAGGTCCATGGCTCTGTTGTATTAATGTCGAATCATCAGAACTCATAAGGCCACTACTATCCCACACTGCTGGATTTATTTGTAGCACATCCTCCCACAGGGGTCGGTGGAGGCTACCACAGTGCAGAGGAATTGAGTTCCTAACTGAACAGAGGTTTTCAGAGGGAGCATTTTTAAGGCATGTGAGTTATGTGTTCCATTAGGAAGCTTTTGTTCTCTAAGGAAGTGTTCATTTGATTGGGCTTACTTCCAAACCCGGAGGTCGCTTTTGTTTGAGTACATTGGCTGAATTTATCTGCGGAGGTAGTATACCCTTAAGCTAGCTGCTGGGGTGAGGTGGATAGTATATGCCTAATGAGAAACAGGAGGAAAGGAGGGATATCAGTTAAATAAAACTTTTTGGCACCATAGATTTGTGTACCTATCTCATAATGATGAAACAGCTGGCAAGATATTTAGCTCTTTAAAACAATAATAATATGGAATGACAGTCTTTTTTGTTGTTGTTGTTCTGGCTTGAAAAGGTTAATTGCAGGCAATTTTCTTTTTAAGAGTTTAGATTTAGAGCTGGGCGTGAGGTGGCACAGACCTGTAATCCCAGCCCTCTGAGAGGCTGAGGCAGAAGGATTTCAAAATCAAATCAAACGTGAGCAACCTCATGATTTAGTGAGACCCTGTTTCAAGCTAAAAAATGGGCTGAGGATTATAGCTAAGTGCAGAGGCCTTGGGTTCACTCTTCATTTTAACCCCCCGCCCCCATTTAGATTTGAGAAACTGAGTTAGTTAGAGGGGCAGAGCTGACAGAAATGAGTCAAGAAATGCCCTCAAGCTCGCATATTAGATTTCTGAAAGTAGAGCCTGTGCAGGAAGTGAGCTGCATGGCCATCTCCTCTGTCATCCGCGTTCTCGGGTTATCCGGTAGTTCCTGCTCTTGGATTGAGTGGATCTCCATTTGTTGAGGCAAACTGAGCCCAGTGTGACATCTCTAACCCTGTATTCTGCTGCCCTTCCATAGATTTTCTCAGTCACTCTGTGACTTTGTTTGCTCATAGGGTTTTGTTCTTGCATGAGTCAGGATCATCAAAGAGTATTGAGTCCCAGAATATACTTAGAAATGTTTTGGGCCGTGATCGATGCTTCCAGCTGACATTTATTGAAAACCTTACTATTGTGTTCTTTATTGAACTCGACACTATAAAGGGGGACAAAAAGTGTGAAATACTCTTCTTTCCTTCAGTGACCTTAGATTCTAATTGAACATACAGTTTGTGTCATTATTAGATGTCAGTCCTTTTTTGGAGAATACTCTCAATAGGATTGATGAAAGAAAGACATTCACTTTTCTAAAAGGAAAATTTAACTGTTGCGTTTACTAACATCAGTAAAATTCCTTTTTATGGGAACCCGTTTTTATAGACGGCTTAAGCATTCTAGACATAATCTACTATCTAGAAATAATCAAGGAGTCTGAGAATGCTAACAGAGAAAATCACTGAGATTAGTAATTTTGATTCAGTATAACAAGAAGGAATTCCTTACAGGGTAGTTCCCACCTAATTCTTTATTCATAGGTCAGTAATTGAAGCCATTCCTTCAGTATGCCACAGGATTTGTTTCTTCTTTTTCTTTCAGGGGCATTCTGTGTGAGTACTTGAGTTGCCCTCATTCATACAACAGAAAGAAGTACAGTTTTTGGCTTCCTGGGGTTATGTAAGTGTAGCTTTTTCGGCTGGTACAGCAAATGAGCTTGCAGATAGAATGTATAATTATTACGAATACTATTTTAGGCAAATACCTTTGGTTTATTTTTATTAAAACTGGGAAGATAAGTCTTTAAAATTAAGCCTGGTCTAGAGACCCTTGGAGAGGCGAAACTGTGGTTAGGCCTGGGCTGGTGGTTGACTGAGGGCATTGTTGTGCTTCCTTGGGGAGGAGCTTGCTATTGTAGGTTCTCAGAGCTTGTTGTGAATGTGGAGTAGTTTAGGATACTTACACTGGTTACCTTGGCGAAGACACATCTTCGTGTCTGCTGTGAATGTGGGACCAGGTTTATTCAAGTTTTAATACCATATCTGTCTGTTTCATTGCCATGTGTGACCTACTCCTGTGTGAGGGGAGCACTTGAGATTTCTCTCTGATCTCTGCTTTGTACCCATGACCCTACTGCAAAAGCTGAGCATCCCCTGTTAGTTTTTACCCATTTGTTTGCTGACAGCACAGCAGTAAAGGGCTGCAGAGAAATGATCTTCAACTTAGGTTTCATGCATTGGAAATTGCTCTCTTCACTAAATCTACTTTCTCAGATGTGGATTAGAAGCAGTAAGAAGCTGTTTTTCCTTGTTTAAAAAGAAAATCTAAACCAAGCATGGTGGTGCTTGTCTATAATCCCAGCACTGTGAGAGACTAAGGCAGGAGAATGTTTGAGCCTAGTCTGGACTATCCAGTGAGACCCTGTGTCAAAAAAAAATTTTTTTTTATTAATAATGACTTAATTGCTTCTCATTTTTTGTTAGAAATAATAGGCAACGTCAAGTAGAGACTTTATTAGCTTCCACTTTTGGGCACATTATGTGCATACCACCAATTACCATATTTATGCATTATTCAGCATAGTTGTTTATGTCCAGTTTGACTGTTGTCACCGCACAGAACAGAGCAGAGTGTATGGACCGTGGACATTCTGGAAATGGCATTTAATAGTAGGTAAATCTTGTATTAGAACCTTTTTCAGTTGGGAGAGGAAATCCACTTGAATTTGAACATAGCTAATTCTGATTATAAGATATGTAACTCTGAGGCTGAGCTGAAAGGTGGTAGATGAAGAGGAGTTGAGAGTTTGGATTTTTATTGCAGGTTGAACCAGTTCCTGTCTCTGGGCCATCAGTTGCTATCTTTCATTTTCTTGGGCAAGCCAGTCCTTTGAACTTTGCCTTGACGTACATATGAAGTTGGGCTCTAAGGACCTGCCTGCCAGCAGATGGTTTTTAGATTGAGAGGTCAGGCATACAAATTGTTCTGCCCACATTCTGTCCCACAGAACAGCAGTGATCATGATGTCAAGGTGTAGTTGGCACTTTAGGTTTGTGCTTTGCAAGGACAGGTAACGTTTCTGTTCTCTGCACTGATGAGTACTGTGTGCTTAGCATATTGCTCGATCATAAAGTCCAGGGTAAATATTGAATGTTGGCTGAATTACCATTTCAGTGGGGAAGTTTCATTGGATAAGTAAAAAAAAAAAAAAGCTTCAGTTGTAGTTGTTTGAAAAAATGAATTAACTACAGATTAGTCAGATCAGGAAAGTCTTAAGAAATCTGCTGATTTACCTTGGGTTGGCCTGAAGTGTGTATTATTTTATGTATTTAAATAATAAGGCTATTTCTTTAAAAAATATTTTAAAAAACAGGTCTGTTACTTTCCTCAGAAGTTTAAATGAGTATAACCAAAGTCAAAGCACTTTTAAGGTGTGGTTATATTCTGCTTGAATTTTCTATATGCCGATTTCTAGTAGAGATAAATGAGGTCCTAGACCTTATGTGAAAATCCCAAAAAAGACTGCCTGTTATGAGAAATGCTTTGGGAGCCATGATCAGTTTCTGTGTGAAAGAAACAGTGACTGTTTTGCTTCTGTTTCTGGTGGTCCCTCAAGTTAGGCCTATAAAATTGAGTTTCTTTCTGTGTTCCTCTTCCTCTTAGCTTCTTAAATTGTGCCCTGTGTAAGGGTCATCACTACCCTCTTACAGTTTTGTGATTTGGGTATAGTGTTAGGTAGTGAAGCAAAAATCTTAAAGCTTATTACAGAGTGTTTTAGTACAGTGCAGAGTGTGGATTTAAGCATTATTTAAAGAACTAGTGCAGTGGACAGCTGAGATTGTCTTTCAGAACATAGGTGGTCTTTTCCATTAGCTTAGTTGTTCTGTTAGAAATGGGTGCATCATTGTAGTTGTGTTCTTATACTATGGTTTCCTTTTTTTCCTTAATTTTTAAAATAGACACATGGTAATTGTACATACTTATAGGGGACACTGTACAGTGATTTCTAAGTAAGAAATGGTACATATTACTGAATTGGTGCCAGAGTATTTTTCCAGAAGCTGCACCTGTTTCTTTGTTTTAAAAGGCAGTCTTGCTCGTATCACCATTGTATGAAAGTACAATAGGAGCTGGGCATAGTGACACAGACCTATAATTGGCGCACTCTGGGAGACTGAGGCAGGAAATTTGAAAAGTTGAGCCCAACCTTGGCAGTTTAGTGACTCAGTGAGACCTTGTCTCAAAATATAGAATGAGAAAAGGGCTGGGGATATAACTCAGTGTGAAGGTTCTGGGTTCAGTTCTCAGTACTGGTGGGAAAAAAAAAAGCACAAAAGTAACTGGTTTTGGTGGTGTATGCCTATAATCCCAGCTACTTGGGATTCTGAGGCGGGAGGGTTGAAAATTTGAGGCCAGCCTAGCTACATAGTGCGAATGTATCTCAAAACAAAAACAGAACAGGGCAACAACAACAACAAAAAAGACTGAGAATGTAGCTCAGTGGTATAAAGACCCTGGGTTTGATCCCTAGTACCAAACAAGCACTGCCCCCCGCCCAAAGGTAGAGTACAGGGGTTTCCTCCATGTTTTGTGCAAAGATTAAATGTCCTTTGCATTTGTAAGTTTATTTGATCCTGAGTCACAGGTGAAATTAAATATCTTAGCTAGGAGCTAGATGGGGGTGTTGGAGGAGGTTGTTGTTGGGTATCCGTTGACCTCCCCTTCTCAGTTATAGAGTAATGATGGTGGAAGATTTTTTTTTTAAATTACTACGTCTGTTTTGTGTGATGTGGATGTCAGCTTAGAAGTAGATGGAGAGGAACTCACTCAGGTGGAAATCACGGTGAGACTTTGGGAATAAATAATCCAGAGCATCTTATTGACTCCATTTCCTCTGCTTCTCAGCAGTCTGTTTTCACTGTTGGCTGATGGACGGATGGACCATGGCATCTAAAGTGTTAATAGTGCACAGTTCTATACGATGAGATTGAGTAATTCACTAGCTAATAATTTAATTGGATTTTAGGACTCTTAAGAAATCATTAAAGTTTTATCTAATTATATGTATTGCCATAAAATATTTATCTAAAAATGTTACTTACCAAATTTGGTACCTATGTAAATTGTTTTCATGCACAAAATCCTAGGTATTGTCTTTTTTTTTTTTTTTTTTTGAAGAATCTTAAGAAAGTTTGGGACAGTCTGGTATTCGAAGAGGTATATGTAAGAATATTGATGAAGTCCTATTCAACCTTGATTCCTTAAAAGTGTAAATTTGTAATTTGTGTATATATGTGGATGTTTATATTAACCAACTCAAAGTAGTCTCATGAAAACCATTAGAATTACTGAGACACTGTTACTGTTTTTTAATTGATAAGAACAATGATTTTCTTTGAAAAGACTCATTTTTAATGCTTAATGTTTTAATAATTACTTTAAATATTTAAAATAATGCTAAGGTATTTAGAAATGTTTTACTAGGTATTTTTTAAAAAAACTTTAAAACTCTTAGTTTCAATGAATTATGATTTGAATTTGAGATTCAAGGTTGAATTCTGGTTAATTGAATTTCTAGCACAGGAAATTAACCAGATATTCATTTTTATTTTGATGGTAATGATGAAAAATATTGAACATACTGTGCACATTTGAGTGCACAATTGAAGTGAATTTTTTGCTTGGAATTTGCAGTGCTGGCAGGGGAAGGAGGGAAGCATGTGGTAGAGAAGGTTGTGACTGCTACCTAAAATACTGTCTGTGTTGTCACTGAAGCTGTGGAATCAGGTACTGGGTAGAAAGTTTATTGTGAGAAGCCAAGGATGTATTCCAAGTGGTAATCTCGAGAGAAAGGAAGGTAAAGTGACCATGAGAAAAACATTCCCAATATTAGCTTATTTTCTCAGCGTTTGTCTTTAGAAAGGGTATTAAAAGAGGCATAGAAACTTAAGTAATTAATCAAGTTTATTAAGATTTTGGTTTATAGAAGTTGTTAAGAGAGTGATTGCTTTTCAAAAATAGTTGTAAGATTCCCGAATAACATTTTAATATTAAAAAAGTTTGCTTACTTAAATTCTTTAAACAAATTTAAGAACAGAGGTTCTTGTATATAAGAATTCAAATTTTGTGGATTTTTAAAGTTCATATAATGCGATGTGAAATTGGATGGGTTAAATTAAAAACAAAGTCGTGTGCTCTCTAGGATATTTGAAAGGCTCCATATTCAACTATTGTCTCAGGTATCTTTTCTGATACTTGGAAGGACTGTGCTGGCTTTCAGAAGTTGCTATCCAATCTTTTCAGTTGTTTTAAATGTTTAAAAAGAAGATGTGGTGCTTATTAAATTGGTTTTGCTTCCAGAAGAAGTAATGACTATCTTTAACTTTATACTCTGTGTCTGTCCATTATCCTCACCTGGTGGACATTTTGAGAATTTTAAAACTCATTTGAATGCACACATTCTCTTTATAAAAATCTACTTTCAAAACTCTGTTTATCTTGCCCCCAGCTTTCCAAAATTAAACAGACTGAGAAAGTAGCAGGGTTATTCTTTAGCTGCTCTAATGATTTCACTGTTTCCTTACTGTGTCTTGTGCTTCTAGCATCTCACATTAGAGATTCTTCTGAAAGCCTGGTTTGTCCTCCTGTGGTTTATTTTACTGTTTTATTTGACACTTGACATTTTTGTTTCTATTATAAGCAAAGCATGTCACTGTTACTGTGCTTTGGTGCTGTGTCACATCTTAAAGTGGTTATTTGGAGGGGCACACACCATACACTGTATGACAGGACCCACACTAAGATGTGGAGCAGAAGGGTCATATGTTTGTCACACTGAAATAAGAAAACAGCTTTGATTGATGCGAAAGCTCAACTCTAGTGGTGGAACAACTTCTCTGAGATTTCAGAGACCATTTGTTGAAGGCGTTTTGCAGACGCCTACTTGTGTGCTGAGTGCCCCTAATAACCAGGGTGTGAGGGGGCATTGGGCATGTTAACTTAAAACTGTTTTCTTTTTTAGGTCCACAACTCCCAGGCCTGTTGCAGATCTCCAACTCCTGCTTTGTGTGACCCCCCAGCATGCTCTCTGCCGGTGGCATCACAGCCACCACAGCATCTTTCTGAAGCCGGGAGAGGGCCTGTAGGGGTAAGGAGAATCCCGTTTTTAAAAGCTATCAGTATTTTATATCCCATAGGGTATAAAATAGGAATATTACCTCCCTTCCCAGAGCCCCTTTAAAAATGTGCTGTATTATATGTGTTTTTAAAGGAGTAACAAGTACATGCACAGAGGAAGCAAAATACGGGACTTGCCTTACCCCTCTAGGACAGTTCCAGAAGTTAGCGGGGTTTGGTTGAAGGGTACTTTGGCACCAGCAGAGAGCATGCTGGGCTGCTGCAAGGAGCAGGAGCTGGCAATCAGCAGCGAGTATGGATGTTGGCAACTGAAATGGGGAAAAGAATGGGGGTAAGTTCGAGTCCATGTGTGGCACGTGCATTTCCTGAGGCTCTTTAGGCCGCTGGTTCACAAATTGAAACTGTGTGGGATGCTGATGCTGTACAGTCATGTTCTGTAGGGCTGTTCCGAAACTGGGAGGTTTTACTGGATCTAAAATAAACATGTCAAAGGCTTGAACTGCGGTGCAGCCCTGGCTCCTCTGGCTCTCCTCCTGTGATCTTGTGCCTTGGCAGTGGTAGCATGCGGTAAGCTGCAGTGCGATGCAGTGGCTACAGAATACAGGCCCAGTAGTGGTCACCACGAGGGTCCTTCCTGTGCAGCGTCGCTTCCCTTTCCGGAAAGTTGTGTATGCACTTGTCCTTGAAGGACTTGGGGCGACTTCTGAGAGATAAGTGTTCGTTCTGAACTGAGCGTTGGAGACCGCTGTTATCACTAGTGAAGAGTAATCTGGCTGTGGGACACACCTTCTTACTAACAGGAGTGACCGCTCACACAGTACAGGTTGGTGCTGATCTCTGCTGACCCATTCAGTTGCGGTGTGTAGCATTCCTGTTGTGGCACTAAGAAGAGAGTCCTCCAGACGAACTGCAGTACTTGGGGGCAGGACTGAGGAGCTGGTGGCCACCAGGGCAGGGGATTCTTCCAGGAGCACATGCTACCATGCCTCTGTAGCAACACAGGCTTGGGCATGGCCAGTGTGGGGCAGTGAGCAGCTAGCCTGCCGACCACCAAGGAAGGGTGCAGGTCCATGAGTCTCAGGTGATGGAACTGGGATATGGGATATGGGCCCGGGTCATGAGCCTCAAAGGTTAGGCAGGTTGAGAGTTTTATGCATCAGGCAGGAAGAACTTGCCATCTGTTTTCCTTCCAGGCAAGCTGCGCACGGGGAGGCTGTAATTGGAAGATGAGGGCTTTTATCCTGTGTCACATGAAGAGGACCAGGCCAGCAGAGACAGGCTGTTAACAACAGTAGCGAGATCAGGAGTGTTGATTACAACAAGAATAACTTGTTTATATAATAGCTATAATTACTTAAGAATCAAAAAAAATCACAACTGGTTCACATTGTAGAACCCTTAGGTTTCTTTGAAATAATAGTCACGCACAAGAGAAGGTAGAACAGTGTAGTGAGTAGAATTCTAATTCTTCTCCCTGGGACAATATCAGTATATTGACATCGTAAGGGACAAATTAGTAGAGTCCTGACTACCTACTTCTAAATCTTCAAGTTGGGCTTGGTGACACACATCTGTAATCCCAGCACGTGAGGGACTGAAGCAGGAGGAACACTGGAAGTTCGAGACCAGCCTGGGCTACATAGCAAGACCCCATTTAAAAAAAAGTCTTTAGCTTTTATTGTTTGTTCCTATGTGTATCTAAGAAATAAATTTCTCGGCCTGGTCCTTTCTTGATTTGCTCTCTAATTAGGATGGTATCAGTGTTAGACTGTTTTATTTACCACACAGTACCAACTAGGATTTGCTGAAGGGATAATTCTGTCCATAACACTGATTTTTAGTAAACATTGCATAATAGCATTAGTGATGGCCAAGATTTATACTTTAGAAGCAATAATACTCATGCCCATTGAGAATTTAAATAAATTTCAGATTGATTGAGCACTGATTCTGTCATATGTAGGTTGTGGAAGATTCTGTAGTAAGATGCAGAATCTTCTTTCAGTCAAGATGACACTGCACAGAGCTAACTAGGGGTTGTTCTTTAATGATGCTTCGCGCTGCCAAAGGCATTGATGCTGGATCTGAGTTGGATCCAGTTGGCAGAGCTCCCCTCCCCCTTGTGTGGAGCGCTCATAAATTCTGCAGGCCCACAGATCTAATACAGTGTAATGAGAGAGTTGCTGGGAGAAAAAATTGATTACAGGGTTGCAGACAATATCATTAACATTTCTTGCCATGATGCACCAGATGTCTTTTCTAATAGACTATTTTTGTTAATTTCATTTTTGTAGAATAACATTGATTGCATCATAATTTTCTTTGCATATTCAGGTATATGTGATCTATATTTCTACACTGATAGTGGCATAAACTCATCAGATTTAGTTTTATAAATCTTCACTTGTTTATTCATCTTTGTGTCTGTGCTGGATTGACTGTGTTTTTGCCTGTTACTGAGAATTTGTTTGCATGGAAGTGCTGTGTTTGCTGGTGGAGTGGAGGGGATACAGGAGGAGAAAGGGAGGCAGAGAAGCCATTGGCTAGCTCCTCCCCAGATGCTCAGAGATTTCCCCCACTGTCAACTGATTAATTGGCGACCACACAGCTGTGCTGCCAAGGCCGGAGGCTAAGCAGCAGAGGTGCTGTCATTTAAGATGCCCTAAAAGGCACATTTCCCCATTGTCACGCATACAACCCCAAAGCAGGAGTCACTTGGGTTGCTCTTGTCTGCTGTCTTACTTAGCTATGTATTTTTGTGCATTTGCAACCTCTGCTGAGTGGCTGCTAATTCACGATTAGAACAGTAGTGTGATAGTGGACTGAGCTGAATGGTTAAGAAAACACATTAGTTTTGTTTTTGGTGCATTTTCTTTTAGGGAATTTTTTTTTTCTCTTGACATGTTGCTGTGTCAACACATGAGCCTTTTGTAACCCTTTGTTTTATACTTGTAAAATGGGTATACAGCTGTCACCCATCTCAAAGGTTATTCGAAAAATCAGTTGAAATAATGCATTAAAATCTCATGCATTAGCTGGGCGTGGTGGCGCATGCCTTTAATCCCAGCACTCGGGAGGCTGAGGTAGGAGGAGTGTTGAGAGTTCGAGGCCGGCTTGGGCTACAACGTGAGCACAAGGCTGGCCTGAGGTACACAGTGCGACCCTGCCTCAAAAAACCAGGGCTGGGAGTTTGGCTCAGTGACTTAAGCACCTGTCTGACAGGCGTGAGGTTGTGAGTACAGTCCCCGGTGCTGCAAAAAAAAAAAAAAAAAAAAAAAGAAAAAAAAGTCTCATGCATTGTTAATGACAGAAATGTGTGGTATGATTGTTCTTAGTTGATTCTCTCATTGTGCGAGTGGTCATAAGAAGGACTTACCCTGATCTAGACGGACACCTGCTACACACCTGGGCTATGCAGTATGGATAATCTGATGTTCTGGGCTTTTGAGTCCCACAGCTTACTACTAGGTGATTGTTGGAGATAGTTGGGACACAGTGGTATTTGCATATGCAAACATATCTGAACAGAAAGAGTACTGGTGAAATACTGGACGATAAGAATTGTCCAGCTCCATTGGAATCTTCATGGGCCCATCATTGCATATATGTTGCTAATTGGTAAATTGATGTTGAAAGTAATTTAGGAATTAAGATTAGGAACTGCTGTGCAGAGGCTCTGCAGTGTGGCCTTCAGAATCTGGAGGCAGCTCCTGCTGGGCAGAGATAAAAACAGACATCGCACTCTGCCAGCCTCTCTTCATGGAGTTTAACCCGTCTCATCCCCACAGCAACCAGTGATACTTCACTTCATTTGGTAGACTTGAAAACATTAGATGCACATTTGCATGAAAGTCTTGCCTTCTGGGAGTGGCAGGACTTGTCCTGGCCTGGATTATTTTGCTGCCCACGTGGCCGTCCTTGCAGTGGTGCTGGCCTTTGCCTTCACTTTTCTAGGGAGAACCTGTGTTCACCTGTGGCTGTGGTTAGGTCACTTGTAGGAGGAGGTGGCTTCTGCCACTGAGTTTTACTGGCTGGCCCTTCCCCTGAATAAGTGTGGTACTGGTGTTAGGAACCCACTCTCTATCCCCTTTTGCTGTAGTAATGGTTGAACTCAGGGGCTCCTCACTGAGCTATGTTGCCAGCCTTTTGTTTGTTTGTTTGAGGTATAGGGGGATTGAACCTAGGACTTTTGCACTTGAACTACATTCCCAGCCCTTTAACACATTTATTGCGAGACAGGCACTCACTGAATTTCCTAGGCCGGGCTTGAACTTGTGATCCTCCTGTCCCAGCCTCCCAGAGTGCTGGGATTACAGATGTGTGCCGTCACGCCCAGCTCTAAGACAACTCCCTCCCCCTTTTTGACTATCTTTTTTGTTATGATTACTTTGTTGTTTTCAAATAAACATTTCACATTAAAAATGAAATCTAAAGATGAAGAACCTTTTTAATTAATTAATTATTGTGGAATAGTGACTGACTACCAGTAAGCAAATTCTCATCCCTTTTTAAATTTTATTTTGGGACCGTGTCTTGTTCACTTGCCCAGGCTGACTTCAGATGTCAAACTCCTGACCTAGCCTCTTGAGTACATCAGAGCCCTTTTTAAATGGCAGCAAATTTTGTTTTCCTGTCAGTAGTTGTAAGTGGTTTATCTTTAGTGTTCTTTCATTAAAAAAAAAAAAAAAGTGACCAACAGTTACAGTAAGTTCTCTCTTTATTCATTTTAATAGCATCTATATACATTGAAATGTATTAGTTGGTAGTGCTCGCCGATTTGCTTTTGTTGTTTGGTTTCAAGTAAAACTGCCTTAAGAATTTGGGCCCTGTGTTTCCCTAAAGTGAATCTCTACCATCTAGACATACCTCCTCTGGTTACGGAGCTGAGAGCTCATGCTCAGCAGCACCAGGAATTGACTTTCTGCTTGTGGCATTTGGTTGAGGGGCTGTTTATGCCCAGGGCCACCATTGTCTTAGGTTGGTGTCTTCTCACTGGCCCATGTGACTTTCTTTGAAGGGGTGTCCTTAAGGTTGTCTGTGTGGTGTTGTACACCATGTACATTTTGGCCCCAAACTCTTGGGCTCTAGCAGTTCCTCTGCCTCAGTCTCTCAAGTAGCTGAGACTATGAGTCAGCCACCTCTACTTTCCCATTTACTTTTGTAAGGACCAAGAACACGTTGCTTAATATCTAGTTTAAGTATGTGTTGGCCGGGAATTTAGCTCAGTGGTGTAAGCTCCTCCCTGGCAAGCATGAGGTCGTGAGCTCGATTTCCGGTACCAAAAAAAAAAAAAAAAAAAACCAAAAACAAATGTGTGACTACATGTCATATTAGTGTAAAAAGAGTATTCTAATGTTTTTTCTTAAGTAGTAGTATTATCATTTGTAATACTAGTGCTTTTTATATTTGCCAGTTTGGTTCTGTTTAATGATTAAAATTGAAAAATTATTATGAATTGCTGTTTAGAAGCGAAGCTGATTGTACTTGTTCCCCACTTACTGCTTAGAAGGAGCTCTAGTCTGGTGGCCTCGTTAGCCATGTAGGAATTCTGAGGCTATTCCACCTTTGCATTATTTGTTGTGACTTCCCACTGGACATCAGGTGCTCCAGATTGAGCAAGGTCAGGCACACTGTTTTTATATATCCAAAGACTTGCTAAAGTAAATGCTGGAATAGTCCAACTACCTTCAGTGAAAGATAGTTACTGGGCTAACATGGCAAATTAAAAAAAAAAAAATACAGAAAACGTAAAATCCTGCCTGAACCAAACCGGAAATGCACACTCATATTGGCATTAGGGATTACACACCTTGCTTCCAGGCCAACCCATTTTTACATGGAGCAGTTGTTTTCATAACTGGAAAAGCTGGTTGCCAGCCAGTTTGTTCTGAAGGCTGTCTTCCCATTATATTCATAGCCTTTGCCCCTGAAGGAGACATTAAGCCATGTCTTCAGAACACAGATTTCAGAAACCATATGCTTTCATAAATGCCTTTGGTTTAAGTAGACTTTTCTCTTACCATAGTTCTATGCTAGATTTAATGACCCTTTGCAAGTTTTACTGAGCTTTCTTTTCTTTCAGCGTTAATATACTGAGCCTTATTGCTTACAGGTGTTCTTAGGTCTTCTGACCCTGCCCTTTATTTTTTTGGCACCAGGGCTCGAACTCATGACCTCATACTTACCAGGCAAGCGCTTGAGCTACTGAGCCAAATCTCTGGTGCAGCTCTGCCCTTGTTGGGGCCTTTCATATATTGTTTGACTGGAAAAGAATTTGAACAAGTGTTTGAAGCTTCCAGGCTTCACAAGTTCTCCAGGATTACTTTTACTAAAATAATTGCTGGTGACATTTCAGCCCACAGAAATAAGATTGCAGTTTTTCTTGCCTGACATTGTTTTGGACCTTTGTGTTGCTTGGTAGCAGCATCCCCTGTAAATATCCAGACATTCAGTAGTGGAAGAGATGCCATGTTTTTAGAAGGGTGCTGGTTTTTGTCCCGTGAGCTCCGAAGTTTAAGCAGCACACTAAAAATTAATCCCATTGTGGTCTATAGAAATTATTATGCTTCTTGCCTGTAAGTTGGCATTTTCTCTGTTTATCTCATACACAGTTTGAATGGCAGGTACTTGACTTTTCCCTCTTTTCCCTTAAATGAATATATTTTCTTAAGGAAAATCTGAGATTGCAAAGTCTTAGATTATCACTCTGTGCATAGCATTTGTATCTGTTTTTAGGAACTGACTACCCAGTTTTTTTCCTACCCACTTTTAAGACACATGGTTTCTAAAGGGACAGAAGAATTATTTTGCCTGTCTTTAATTGAAATTCTTATGATGGAAGGAAAAAGTTATCTGTCAGATTAATTACAACTTGATGGTTAAAGTAAACAAACATTATGGAAAAGAAGAGATCATTCTTTTAAAAAGATTTGTTCTCTGGAGTATTTCAAATATTTCTGTTTGATAGTTTTATTTATTTTTTGTTTTTTTTTTTGGTACCGGGGATCGAACTCACAACCTCGCACCTGCCAGGCAGGTGCTTACACCACTGAGCTAAGTCCCACGCCCTATTTTTTTTTTTTTTTTTGCGGCACCGGGGGTTGAACTCACAACCTCGCGCCTGCCAGGGCAGGTGCTTAAGGCACTGAGCCAAACTCCCAGCCCTGATTTTTTTTTGAGGCAGGGTCACACTATGTAGCTCAGGCCGGCCTTGAACTCACAACGCTCCGCCTACCTCAGCCTCCCGAGTGCTGGGATTAAAGGTGTGCGCCACCACGCCCGGCCCTGATTTATCCTGTTTTTAAAGAGAATATCTGTAGATTGATTTATTGAAGTTATTTAGAGACCATGTGAAATGTAAGTCTGTGAACTCAGCATGGTGACACACGCCTGTAATCGCAGCACTTGGGAGGCTGAGGCAGGAGGATCACTGTGAGTTCGGGGCCAGCCTGAACTACATAGTGCAACCCTGTCTCTGAAAGATTTTTTTTTTTTTTAAAAGTTGCAAGAATTTCCTGGGATAGTTTCATATTGGTTCATTAAGATTACAGAAATGGGCAAACAAACTCTCCATGATATGGGTGACAAAAACCAGTTTTGAGATTTTTCTTTATTTAAAAAAAAAAAGTTGAATTCTGCGTTTTACCTGAAGCATTATTAGAATTCTGTCTTACAGTTCAGCAGAGAATTGAGTATTTTATATAGTAACAGAGGTGGTGAGAAATTGTTGTGTGTCAATCTATTTGATCTTCAGTATGCTGTTGTCCATAACCATAGAACATTTTCTGGCAAGTTCATAAATGATATTTTGAGTTAGTAATGCAGCAGAATACAGAAAACCCCTGATTTCTTTATTTCCTGTTGTATGTACATGCAGAGTATCTTTCATTTCTTTTCTTTTGGCTTGCTATGGCCTGATGCCTCCCCCTCCATGAGGAGCTGCAGTGTTCTCCACTTGGCCTCGGGTCCTGTTGGTGGTTTGATCCTTTCCTTTCCTATTCCACTTTCACCTTCTCAGGACTCAGCCTTAGCGAGTACACCCGTGTGTGTGTGTGTGTGTGTGTGTGTGTGTGTGTGTGTGAGAGAGAGAGAGAGAGAGAGAGAGAGAGAGAGGGAGAGAGAGAGAGAGAAAGGGAGAGGGAGAGGGAGGGAGAAAGAGAGAAAGAGAAAGAAACTGAGACACTGAGACTGGGGTTTGATCACATGGTCTTCACTGAGCAGCACCCTTGGTCTTTTTTTATTTTTCATTTTGAGATAGTCTTGCTAAAGTTGCCCAGGCTGGGCTCAAACTTATGATCTTCTACTTGAGTCTCCCAGAGTGCTGGGCCTAACACGTATGCACTATCATGCCTGGCTCTGTTATCCATTCTTTTTCTTTGCTTGTCTTTAATATTTATGAAGTTGGACCTGTCTGTATACCATTCCTCCAGATCAAGGAAGTGGCTAAAAACCGCACATTTTTGCTGTCAGAGTGGTGGCACTGGTTTGAGTCATGTTGGCAGTGTGCTTTAGTTGGGTGTTGTACTGATCTCTCTGAACCTCAGCTCTTCACTAAAATTCAGTTTCAGTGGTTCTGGAGTCACCCCCTAGGAAGGATATTTTGACACGGCGTGGGTTCTAAGGAGGTCTCCCTGAGCAGGTGATGAGGACATTAACGAGGCCCAGGTAGGTTCTTGGCTCTGAGTGAGCAAAGCCTTTCAGGGCGTCTCAGTGGGGGGATGGGCAAGCTTTCTAGGCAGAGTTAGGAAGTGAGAGGAAGTAGAAGGGGATTTCCACCTGAGGAGCTGAAGCAGCACAGTGCCAGTGAAGAGGGACTGTCCTTGAAGAGAGGAACACATTAGTTTTTACAGGGGCGGTTGGGGCCGGGGGGTTGGGTGAGCATTAGCCCAGTTCTGGTTGCAGGATGGCTGGAGAAGTCCTTACTGCTGAGGGGACAGTTCAGACTGCTTCTTGGGGCAGTCTCAGCTTTGGGGAGACTATGTTGGCATCCAAGGTGACTGCAGGTTTAGGACAATGATGGGGACTCCTGGGTGCTTACTGGTAGTTGAATGTTCTTATAAATGTTGTTCCTCGGTGTCCTAAGTCTCTGAGGGTGATGAGATGGATTATGTAAGGTTAGGATTAATAAACCTTGATTGCCAGTGTTTAGAAGACACTCCCTAAATGATGTTCAGAGTTGAGCGAGGAAGTGACAACATAAAGTTCTAAGGTAATAAAGGAAGGGCAAAGTGTGTTCTGTTTTCAGTTGCCCATCAGGCAGTCTCAAGAGTTGCTGGTGTTTTGTTTTGTTTTGTTTTTTTAAATAACCAAAGCAGTTTTCAAGTCCCTGCCTGCCTCTGTACAAAACGTAAGTCGTACCTTTAATGAGTAGCAGAGTAAGGACCCAGGAGTTCATCCTCTGTCCTTGTGATTGTGTCTGTCTCACTTCCAAGTGCTTTGCAGGAGACCTTGATGGCCCACTGGCTTTAGAGAGGGGGTCTGCCCAGCACCCTGTTGCTGCTGGAAAAGCACAGCTGACCTCATCTGTGTAGAATGCAGAATTGAAGGTGCAGGTTCAGAATTTCTTATGCTTCTCAAACCTGAGTGTATCATGCATCCAAAATAAGTGTTTTTGTGTTCTCCCACCTTGCTTAATTTCCTGTTGTCCTTGACACGCAAATTAGGTATAATTTGTGTATTTATATCTCTAGTACAGCTACAAAAGGTAATTTATAAATTTCACATTGAGTTACACAACTATTAAAATCCTAAGTATAAACATTAACTCAATAGGATGGGTGAGACTGTTTTTCTAAAATAAAATAGCCACTTGTGATACAAATCTGTTACTGATTGCCGCTAGCCCAGGTTACTAGGAGCATGTGCAGACCACTTGGCTTCTTGTGATGAGTGAATCTTCTGTTATTCAGTTTTTATTACCAACACTGAGAAACCTCTGTCACAGTAAGTATAGCGTGCTGTAAAGTGACTTTTTTTACCTGGCAAAAATGTACTGGTGGCATTTTGGGTTCATCTTATGTACATTCTAGCTTTTGATGGTTATAATAGCATTTAATTGCTTAATTACGTGCCTGTAGGTGAGTTTATTCAGAGTCAAAAGCTCATAGCTCAGAACTCTGTTAATAAGGTTATAAAATATATATAATCTAATAGATACGAATATTAAGAATGTAAGATAAGCCGGGCATGGTGGCGCACGCCTTTAATCCCAGCACTCGGGAGGCTGAGGTAGGAGGAGTGTTGTGAGTTCGAGGCTGGCCTGGGCTATAACGCGAGCGCAAGGCCGGCCTGAGCTACAGAGTGTGACCCTGCCTCAAAAAACCAGGGCTGGGAGTTTGGCTCAGTGGCTTAAGCGCCTGCCCTGGCAGGCGTGAGGTTGTGAGTTCAATCCCCGGTGCCGCAAAAAAAAAAAAGAATGTAAGATAGTCATTGAGATGAAAATTCAAATTCATGCTTCCCTCCTCTCCCATCTCTTGTTCCTCTCTGAGAGAGAGACTGTTAGCCATATCCTTGTTTTATATTTCTGTTTTCTTGGCTAGGTGCTAAGAGAAGGGACTGTTCTTTGTGTTTTTGTTTGCAGTTCCTAAAAGAGTTGGCTCTCAGAGATTGAATTAAAATTTTGTTTCATTTACAAAACAGGAAAGAAAACCTTTGATATTAAAAAAATTATCAAGTGAAATTTCTAATGGAATTCACTAAATGTGATTGCACAGGACCATCAAAAATAGAAATATAACATTTCACAATCAGGATCTTATTGGCCGATAAATAACAGGCACAGTAAACTGCTGTGTCTGTTTGTTTTATAAACACAGACTGTTTATACAACTGTTGGGTGTATCTTTACCTTGCCCTCTACCTCTCACGGAAAGGAGAGAAATATGAGATGAAGAGAGTATTCCTGTTACCGGAGTTTTAGGGTAAGAGCCCCAGCTGCTGGGGTTGTAGCACACCAGGCCCCTTCATCCCTCCCAACATGCCAGTCAAGGAGATGAACAGTGGAAAAGGCTAGAAAGAGTTTTAGTCAGCGTGACCATGCCAGGAAGGATAAACAGTGGTGCAAGCTGTGTCTTCAAGGGGCTGATTGAGAGGAACTTTGTGGTTTTATAGGAAAGGAGAACACAGGAAGCATTGACTTGTGTAGCTGGCAGAATGGTTAGTCCTGATCGAGCCTTGGTCTGTTTGATCTTTCTCTCAGGACTGGCTCTGTGTGGTGGCTCTGGAGAAGTCCTTATTACTTGAGGGGGTGATCCCGTTTCTACTTAGCGGCATTGTCAGATCATCTGGGGTATTGCTTCTGTTAGAGGGATGATTGCATCATGGGCTCTGCTTTAGGACACTGACTGGAGACCTCTAGGACAAGCTGGCAACTGAGGGTCCTTACAGATGTTGAAAATACCTTATTTGCCTTAGTCTTGAAGGGGTAGATAGTTTGCGAGTACCTGTATGCAAAGTTGAGCAGGAATGCAACCCAGAGTTATACTTTGTGTAAAGGTACTAAAGACCCTAAAGGGACAGATACAAGCAAAAGCTGAGTTGCGAAGCTTTCCCCTGCTTTCTGTCCCCTGCTCGCCCCAGGAAGTCCCTGAATATTCCTGGCTGTAGCGGGAGTGAGCAGACAGCAATCTTAGCTCATTTTAAAAAATTATTTGTTTATTTATTCATTCCTTCATTCAGATTTTTGTTCTAAACTGTTTGAAGTCATATGGGCTTGTGTAACTTATAAAACATGTGTTTCACATACACAAGTAATATACGTCTTCCAGCAAGTGGAGCCCATGGCTCTTTACTTTCCATTGATTTATGTTTGTCCATGATGCCGATTTGGGGGTTTTGAGTCTTTATTACAGAGACATTGATGTGTGCTCCCAAAGCAGAAGAGTGGGTTCTACACAGAATGGTGCCTTTGACCATGTTTCCTCCGTCCTAGGTTGTGGCACTGACGGTGCTTCGTCTCGATGCCTGGTGAGCTGAGCCAACACTGTGCCGCCCCAGTGCCCATGGCGGTCATGGGCCCAACAAGACAGCTGGTAGATGCCCCCTCCTAGAAGATGTGCGTGGGGTGACCTTGAGCTTGAGGAGACCTGGGATTGTGGTACCTGGATCCAAGGGCTCCTGGGAGAATGTTCAGGAATGACCTCTCAAGGCAGATTGGCACCAGAATCCTCCCCTCCCCCCCCAGATGGGGTGATTTCGCCCCAAGAACAGAGTGACGTGGAAGGACAGTAGAGCGGGCTAGGGATGGGCGTGTCACTAACCTGGAGCTCTTTCTGTCAGGGATGACAGCAGTTTGAGTTGTCTTTGATTCTGAAAACACACCAGGTTGTTCTCAGCCTACATTTTTTTTTTTTAATTTTGATTTGTGTTTTTCTCTAGTACTTTAAGATGCAGGAATACTTTTACTGTATTACTGCTAATTTTAATATGAGCTTAATTTTGGGGATTTTTTTTTTTTTAACTTTCCTCTTTTGGAACTGGGAAATAGTGATTGTTACCTACCACTTTCTTCTGGCTTTTCCTTTTTTTAGTAGTATTGTCTTGGATATATTAAAAATATGCACAGATGTCCAGAGATTGGCACAATTACCAATTTGATGATGATTCTGTTCCTAAGGTATCCAGCAGATTTGTTAACAAGTAAGATGGAAATGCAAATAACATCTGGTGAATTGTTAAAAATTATAAGAGGAACACATGGCAAGTGATACTTGACAGGAGTGGTTAGTTTGTAGAGTTTGCAGTGCTGTTGTGCTTGCTGCGGGCTAAGTAGGGCTGACGCACTGGTAGATCAGGGCTTCTCCAGACCCCAGTGAGAATGACAGAACCTTAGACTGCAGCGGGAGCGTCAAGTGGAAGGAGAGGCACTGTGATTACATTCCCTGATGTTGTCACTGAGCTGTAAGCCTGGAGATAACACTCTCCTTCTGTTGAAAACAAGAATCAATACCCACTCCTTGATGGGCTAAATTATTAAAAAGAGTTCTTCTTAGGATGTTTCATTATCTGGGATTCGCCTCAGCTGGTGATTTGTCGGTGGCACAGGGAGATTTGTGATACAGTTTGTATTAAAATGAGTCACTAGGCAGGCAAATCCCCAAGTGGGCTTTTTTTTTGGGGGGGGCTATTGGTTGGGCACACACATAGTTTTTTCACCTTGGTTTTCTTTGTGTTCTCTTTTGTAGCTGTGGGTGCCTGGTTAACAGATTGACAGTGGAACGATAGCGTTAACAGACACAAAACATCAAGTGCATTAGGTATTTACATAGCCTGGCACACTGATCAACCTTGTTGAGTTTTACATGCTTCTCTGATGAAGAAAATTATGTAAGAAGTTGGACTGGTTTTTGTTGTGTCGTGCGGGCAAGGGTAAAGGCGTTATTTTGTTAATGGTGATGCCAGTCAGCCATTGAGAAAGAAAAGCAGGGCTACTCAGGGAGTTCAGTGGCAGAGCACCTGTCTAGCATGGGTGAGGCTACAGTGTCATCCAGCCCCCTTGACCTCCTGCGCAGCCCATTTCAGGAGCTTTGGCAGGGCAGTGGCCACTGCTGTGGTCTTTGTGCTGATAATTAATTAACTCTTCCCAGTGAAAGACTGGTAGGCAGTGAAGAGATGGAAGGGCCTTCACAGGCGATCCTGTCCTTTGCCACTGGCCTCTGGGCTGGCACAGTTTAGCCTGCAGGTCCTGTCATACGGTCGCGATGGGATGGCAGCCGTGCAAGCCCAGCCTGATCTGCTGGGGAGGGTGAAGCCGTCTGCGCTGCGGTCTGTGTGGTGGGAGAGGGCACTTTATCCTTCAGTGTTCATGGCTGAGGCTGGGACGCTACTGTTGCTGCAGGTCTTTATGTTCTGCCTCAGGGAGAGCATGGACCGTGAGGCAAGGCTGTTAGCAGACGGCGCCTCTGCAGCACAGCCACACGGCAAGGCTGCAGGAGGGTGTGAAATCACCCTCGGTCTCCGTGTGCAGCTGATCTGGTTTTAAGTTTGTTCCTCCAGTGTAGAGAAGATAAGGTTGAGAGGGAAGGAGAGTAATGAAAAAAGGACCGAAAGAGAAGGAGGTCTGTGAAAACTGTGTGGCTGACCTCTAGTGACGGAGCATGGCATGGGTGGAAGAGCATGGCATGGGCGGTGGTTCATGTCGGGGGCATCCAGCCCACTGGGTGCCCATGTGTCCTGCAGAGGCCAAGGAGTGTGGTGACAGACCAGGCTTAGGACGCTGCAGACCCTCCACCCGCTACGCACACACCCATGTCTGTGATGTTGGCCACACTGGAGCGGTAGGAATGTGCTTCTGTCTCACCGTCACCTGCTGTCGGCAGCCCTGCCTACTCAGGTAGCCCTTTATTTTTTCTTGTGTGCTCTATCTCTGTCTGGTCTGTTCTTGAGTTGTGTTGCTTTGTGTAATGCGTTGTGAGTTGTGGCTTGTTTCCACTGCTGGATTGGTTTTGGAATTTGAATGAATCATGACTGAATAAACGAGTGAACCACCCAGTGCGGAGTGAAGAGTACTGAGACTGAGTGCAGTGTGCTTCCAAGCCCCTGAGCGGAAGCCCAAGGTACACGCTGTGCCTTGCTTCTAGGAATTTCAGCTGGCCTTGAATGGAGTTGAAATTCTTCTGAGAATATTATTTTACTTGAAAGATGTAGACATACTGCCCTTTCATATTCTGGGGGGAAGACAGAAGCCTGAGACGTGGGCAACTGCCGGTTGTGCTTCCTAGCTGAGGCCTTTGCTGCGCTTTCTTAAGAATGAAGAAAAACATAGTCACAGTACCCATAACTGCTTTCCTTTCTAGACTTTTGATTATTGCTCATATCAAATTTGCTGTCCCAGTAAGTGTCCTTCCCTCTGTACTGTGGCTTCAACTGTGAGGGCTGTGTTGATACTGTATCTTCCTGGTGACATAGTTGTGTGACAGGGTTTCTTTGAGTTTTGTGTGTGTGCGTGGATCAGAAATCGAACTCAGAACCCTGCACTTGCCCAGGCAGGCACTGTACAACTGTGCTATGTCCCCGTCCAGGGTTTCTATGCTATATTGCAGGGCAAATTCATTTCTATCTTCTATTTTACACAGGGAGTTTTAACACACACTGATTGTTATTCTCAACCAGTTTCCCAACCTTCTGGATTTTTGTCTTCCTATTTGCTTGGTTGTCATTTTAGAGACGTTGTTTGATTAGAGGCAACATGAATTTCTTTGAAAATTAAAATGTCTGATTAAAAGTTAGCCATAGTATGTCATGGTTATGCAGTTGCTGTTTTAACTAGTAATAGAAACAATGAGAGACAAAGCCCAGAGAACATTGCCTCATATTGGGGTATGCCTTGGGCATCTGTCATGGTTAATTGTCGGGTGTGATTTCCCGGCCGGCAGGAAGACACCAGACGTAGGATGGAAGAGGGCTTTATTGATGTCTTGGTTCCGTGGGGGAGACCTCCCTAGCGGTCCGCCCGAAGCGGCTCCTTTCGTGTCTCTCCGCCGCACGCAGGCGGGGAGTGACTTATAAGCTTTCCCAGCCTCCAATCCGTATGGCCCACGTATAGCCCTGGGGTTGGCAGGTGCAGCTTAGGGCGGGAACGCGTCATCCCTAGGCGGGGTCTCTCTAATGCGGAAGCAGGATGTCGGCGCCATCTTGCCGCTCACGAAGGGCGGGGTACTCTAGCTC